>JACAVU010000010.1:0-97500 GCA_014183005.1 Castanea mollissima | reverse complement strand
AGATCAGCCCTAAATAGCTTGAATTAAATTTATTACACTTTCATCTTCCTTTGGGCCAAGCTTGGAATGTCCTGCGTTAGAATCAGCCAAATCTCTTGAATCAGCCCATTAAGTGCTTCTTGGATCTTACTCTTGTAATAGGCCCAGCTGGAACATGCAATGGATCCTTGAATGCTTGTTGATTCTCATCACTATAGGATTTAGACACTTGTCAACCATTTAAAGGCTGTCAATGCCCAACAACTAATATAAGTAGGAGAATGTAAACTCTTTGTAAATTAGTTTTTGGTAATTGAATGAATTGTTAACCTTTGTGTGCTATTTGGAACTGTGTGTTCTTGCAGGGGTACTTATCCACCTATCAATGTGTTCTAAGCAACTTAGCCTTTCATTGTTTCTACACTATACACAAACAGCCCATCACTTTCCCTACATCAGTCGGGTCGGGTTAGAAAATTCTGACTCGTTTTGCCATGTCTAAACCTAACTAACGGAAAAAATAGCACATTAGGCAAAAATTTACTCTCAAAAGAATTGAATCAAATATTGTAAATAATATTACTTTATTTTCTTTTTCCTTCATTTAATTCCCCCTCACTTTCTTAGCAATCAAACACATCACACTCACCCTATTGCAATGACCAGGTTAAAGATTTCCTCAATTACAATTAATTTTTTCCACAAAGATATGATTGCTCTTGCATCTTTAAACTCTGTCCAAGAACCTATTTCATAATTTTCTTAAATATTCTGTTTTCTGTGTCCTCGCCTTCTTTGAGCTGAACAATTTTTTCATCTAATTGACATTAGGTATAATACCAACTTATCAACTATTTAAACAAAAATTAGGGACATCAAATCAAGTTTGACCCTATGTGACTGTTGAAAAAACTTGCTTCCTGTTTGGTTTATTTGATTGTTTAGAGCTTAGATTGCTTTTAAGAGAGTCAACTTGATCTTAGTAAATTATTTTTCTAATATATATATATATATATATATCCATAAATTTAGGTCATGTTATATTTTAGTCTATAAGATTTGAATTTTTTTTTTCAAAGTCTAAAATAAATTGTGAATATGTCAAGTTAATCCTTCCATAACCTTGTCGTTATAATTCATGTTTATGTGACAAAGTTTGACAAAGCGAATTGTCTCGATGGGTTTAAGTTGGGTTCAACTATATACAAATGGTCCACTGAATATTCGGCTCAATTGGTGTGGGCTGTGCTCTTTACTCCTTAAAGATCTTGCCCATTTGTGACTGGGCTCAATTAGCGAATGTAACCTTGCCTTGTGTAATTCACTTGACTTCAGACTTTCACTTAATTTGTTACTTGTACAGTGAAAATTTTCGGATGAAACCTTTTCAATCTTAAATGAAATCTCATCTTAGTTTTAAGGAGTTCTAAAATTTAATTCTCGAAAAAAAAAAATGTCTGTAAAATTTTAACCATTGAACCAATACTACATTACTTGCAACTTGCAAGTCATCATTCTTCATACAAGTGAATTCCTTCTATCTAAAATGTAACCAAATCTGATTAGACTATTTAGTTTGTTCCTGGGCAACTTCTTGTTGTTTTGTTCCAATTTTAAGTGTTAATATTTATTGCAGTTTCAATCAGTTAGAAGAATAAACACTCAAACATTAGTCTAGTGGTATGTAAATTTCTAACACTAGGACATGCTCATTTTGTTGGTGTAACTTGAACGCCTTTTTTTTTTTTTCCCCAGATTCTGGGTATTCTTTGAGATCATATTAATAGTGAAGGATTGAGGCAGTCCATGGGTCAGTTTGGTAAATTGGAAAATGTAATGGTGATGAAGTTTTTTTTTTTTTTGAGAAACAAACACACACACATATATATATATATAGGAGAAGGAGATGAGATAAGGGAATACACTCACACGCCAACACCAAATTTGCATGCGGCAGTTAGTGTGATTTTTCTCTATGATTGACTTGTTATTTAAGGATACTTTTATTATTTGTTTATGCGAGACTTTTTCTTATAGTTGATTCCCTCAATTTTTGTTAGAAGATGCCTTAATTAAAGTTGCTCAGTTTTGGTTAAATTTGTCCATATAGAATCACAGATGGGTAGCTTTGGTTGATGGACTACCTAAGTGCTCACTAAGCTGAAAACTTATATTTTACTTGCATTGGTTTAATGAGCAAATGTTGATCACCTCACTTTTAATGCTAATGCTATCATGCATCAACCTCGAGAGGGTTGGCCAGGTGGTTGGAATCCGTGAATCAGATTTGTGGTCTCCTAGTTCGAGCCTAGGCGAGTACCTAGGGAGGAATTTGGGTATCCCTGCTGAAAAGCCCTTGATTACCAGCTCTCTCAAGGTGCTAGGGTGAGGTCTGTGGTCACCCAGACCACATTAGCTATGACTCGATCCAACATTCCCTAGCTGGGTACCCCTTGTTGGAAAATATGGCTAAATAAACAAGTTTTGATTCAACAATACAAACCCTAAAAATTTAGCAATGACAAAAATAAATAAATAGAGTTAGAAAAATCTCACAAACTATAGAATCACGCAAAATGCGTTTTCTTTAAAAGTTGATTCGTGCCATCCGGAGTAGAACTCGGTGTGAATGACTCTCTTGGCCGAATAACCCTCCAGGATTAGACTATAGTAATTTCTTCAAGTTGATCACACACTCAATCAAGAAGAATGAGGAACAACCTTACTTGCCTTTCCTTTTCTTAAAAAATTGAAGCTGAAATTTCTGTGCTAAAATTTCTGTACAGCAAAGAAAAAAAAACAGAGCAAAAACAGAGGGATACGGCTGGAGAAGAAGAGAGAAATTATATGTGTTGAATAGTATGATTTTTTAGGGTTTTAAGCTAATGATGTGAGGGTTGTTGGGTTGTGCACCAACGGTTATTGTACATGCCAACGGGCTGCACATTAAATGCCCCAACAGGCAGAATTAGATTGGGCTAAGACAAAAGGAAAGAAAATGAATGAGGCCCAAGAGAGATAGAGACAAGTCTAAGTTCAACCCAAGCCTAACTCCAACCCAAGCCTAACTCTAACCCTTAGCCCATTTCTTTCAATCTACCACTCAAGGTACTATGGTTTATAAACCTATATGAGAGCTCATCTCTAACCAATGTGGGACACAAGTATGGTTTAAGAGTTTGAAACATACTTACTCCAACAATCCCCCACATGTTACAAACACTAAACTAGGAAAGGCAATAAACTCAAGAAGACATGCATCAATATGGTACCATCAGGTTTTAACCATACTTAGGATAAATAAGTAGGAACTACTAGACAATGGTAGAGTTAGACTCTTTCAACCAAGCTATTAGATAACCAAACTTACCACCCACATACCTTTCTTTACTAAGGTTGTTCCAGAAGCGGGTTGGCGCCTTATACAGGCTATACGCCACTGGGTTTCATGAGAGCTCTAAAGACCTACCCAAGTCTCATAGGAAGCGGCACAACTTCCACTCCCACATAGGTGGCATCCATCAAGAGTGTGTGCAGTACACCTCATCCTAACAGGTAGGGACTATGGATCCATTAAGAACTAGAGCTCAACCTCCAACAATCTGCAACTTAGCACTGTCTCACACCATAGGGATGGACTCATTACTAATCTCCTCAATAAGATAGTGGAACACATAAAACTGACAGTCCCCATATGGACCACAAATGACTTCTACCCATTTAACCCCTTGCGTGGAATCACCCATCATAGAGGTTGGGCATTGGTCATAGTGTCACAATTTGGGTATCAGTCCTATCCCCTTCGATGTCTCACTCACCAGCCTTTTTGCTAGTGGCTTGGTCAAAGGATAGGCCAAATTCCTTTTTGACCTCACAAAGTCCAAGGACATTACACCATTATCAATGAGCTGCCTCACAATATTGTGGCTCCATCGGATATGTCGACTTTTCCCACTATAGATTTTGTTCTTAGCACGTGCTATGGTAGCCTAGTAATCACAATGCATGTAAATAGAGGCAACAGAGGTAGTATACAATGGTATATCAATTAACAAACTCCTAAGCCACTCGGCTTCGGACCCAACCTTTTTTAAGGCTACTAACTCTGATTCCTTGGTGGATCTCGCTATACAAGTCTACTTGAATGATTTCCAAGAGACAACCCCTCCAGCTAGTGTGAACACATATCCATTAGTGGACTTACCTCATTTGTATCAGAAATCCAATTAGCATCACAATATCCTTCTAATATAGCAGGATAACCACAATATGACAAACTATAATCAAAATTTCCCTTTAAAAATCTTAACAGTCTAGATATTATATTCCAATGTTCAATACTAGGATTATGAGTATCTTTACTCAATCTACCAACAGCATATGCAATATCAGGGCAAGTACAGTTTGTCAAAAACATCAAACTACCAATGATTTGTGCATATTTATCTTGTGAAACACTATCACCACGAATTTTAAACAAGTGAACTTTTGAGTCAAAAGGAGTAGACATAGGTGACATATCAAAGTGTTCAAACTTTTTAAGAATTTTCTCTACATAGTGAGATTGTGATAGTGTAATGCAATCATTATCCCTAAGGATCTTGATGTCCAAGATTATATTTGCCTCACCCAAATCTTTCATATCAAAATTAGAGGCAAAAAAGTGTTTAGCATCATGCACAACATCAAGACTAGTTCCAAATATAAGTAAGTCATCAACATATAAACATATAAACATATAATAACACCTTCATTATTAATAAACTTGCTATATATGCATTTATTGGCACCATTGATCACATACTCATGTGTAAGCATAACATTATCAAATTTTTCATGCTATTGTTTAGGTGCTTGTTTTAAACCATATAAGATTTAACCAACTTACAAACTTTATGTTTTTGTCCAAGAACTACAAAACCCTCGGGTTGCTCCATATAAATTTCTTCTTCTAAATCACCATTTAGAAAAGCAGTTTTAACATCCATTTGATGTACTACAAGTTTGTAAATAGAAGCAATGGCAAATAAAATTCTAATAGATGCAATTCTAATAACCAGAGAATAAGTATCAAAATAATCCACATTATGTTTTTGCTTATAGCCCTTGGCTACTAAGCGAGCTTTAAACTTATCAATTGTACCATCCGGTTTTAATTTCCTTTTAAACACCCATTTGCAACCAATAGGTTTAACCTTGGGTGGAAGCTCAACTAATTCCCAAGTATGATTAGACATAATAGATTCTAATTCATTATTAATTGCTTCCAACCAAAAAGGTGCATCTACAGATTTAATTGCATCATAGTAACTTTCAGGTTTATCTTCAACAACATAGGCAAGGAAATCATTACCATAATCCTTTTCCTTCCTAGCTCGCTTGCTCCTTCTTATTTCTTGCACATCATCAACAAAGTCATTAGAAATTTCAATAGAATCATACAATATTTTTTCCTTATTTTTCAAAGGAAACACATGCTCAAAGAATATGACATTTTCGGATTCAATAATAGTGTATGATTCTAATATATTACTTTTGATGACAAGAAATCTATAGCATGAACTATTGCAAGCATAACCAATAAATACACAATCACATATTCTAAAACCAAGTTTTCTCCTTTTAGGCTCGGGTAGCATGACCTTAGCCAAGCACCCCCACACTTTGAGGTATTCCAAGTTAGGCTTACGCCCTTCCCAAAGTTCATAAGGAATTTTACCGATTTTCTTATGGAGTACCTTATTTTGAATATGATAAGCCGAAAGAATGGCCTCCCCCCACATGTTGGAAGATAGCCCAGAACTAACAAGCATAGCATTTATCATCTCTTTAAGAGTTCTATTTTTCCTTTCGGCTATTCCATTAGATTCTGGTGAATAAGGCGGAGTTACCTTATGTATTATGTCATTTTGTTCGCAAAATTCCTTAAAAGGATTAGACTCATATTCACACCTCTATCGGTTCTAAGTCTTTTAATTCTTTCAGTTCTCAACTTCACTTTTATACTTTATAAACATCTCCAAAGCTTCATTTTTGGTTCTTAGTAAATAAAGTTTAGTGAACTTAGAGTGGTCATCAACAAAGATCACATAAAATCTTTTATCACCTCTAGTCATTGTGTGTTTTAAATCACCCAAGTCACTATGTACCAATCCAAGAAGCTCAGTTTCTCTTGTTATGGATTTACAAGGTTTCTTAGTGATTTTAGTTTCGGCACAAATTTCACATTTGTCCATATTAGCTTCATTTAGTGAGTTAATAATTCTACATTCTTTCATTTTCTTTATATAGCCAAAATTAACATGTCCAAGTCTACCATGCCAAACATCAATGGAATCAACTAAGTAAGTACAAGAAGATGAACCACTTTCATTAATAACTTGATCAACATTAAGTACAAAAAGACCTTCATCATCATAGCCCTTACCAACAAAGACTTCATTCTTAGTTAAGGTAACTATGCCACCAACAAATAAGACTTTAATATCGGCCTTACCAAGTAAATGTACCGAAATGAGATTATGTCGAAAGTGAGGTACATGAAGGACATTATTGAGTGAAAGAGTTTTACCGGAAGTTAGCTTCAAGAGTACCTTCCCTTTACCACTCACCGGCACAGACCTGTTGTCCCCAACATAGACACATTCGGTTCCTTCTGCCATAGGAGTGTAGGAACTAAACTCCTCTTTGAATGCACCAATGTGTCTTGTACAAGCCGAGTCAACTACCCATCCCTTCACTTTTTTCACCAAGTGTGCCTCACACACCACGGCCGCAATGATCTCTTTGGTTTGCACCACATTTGCCTTATTTGATGTAGAGCCTTTGTTGTTGTTCTTATTGTTGTTGAAGTTCCCCCTCGCGTTACATGTTGCTGCATAATGACCTACCTTGCCACAAACAATTACCCTTTTTCTTTTGGATTTGAGGATTTGGGCCATTTTTATTATGAAATTTTCCTTTTCCTTTGAAATCATGTTTCTTATTATGTTGTGGAGTCCTAGAGGGTCCTCCCTCTACAATATTAGCCTTGGAAGTAAATTCCTTAGCTCTAGAAATCTTTTCCAACATCCTATTTGTTTCTTCAATTTGAATATCAACGATAGTTTGTTGAAGATTCAAATAGGTTCTATGGTGGCTATATCGGTATTTATACTCTTTCCAAGAGTCCGACAAATTAAACACAAGACCATGAGCCACAAACCTCTCGGGTAAGACATCACCCTCTTTAGCTAAGTCGGATACTAATTTTTGAAAATCTTCAATTTGGCTAGAAACACTTTTTTCCTCAACCATTTGAAATGACATAAATTTAGCCGTATCAAACTTTTTAGCACCCTCATTCTCAAACCTATAACGACCATTAAGTTCATCCCATAAATCTTTAGCACAAGTAAAATGACAATAATAATCAAACAACTTGTTAGATAAACCACACTTAATAGTATGAACACATAATTTATTTGTTTTTTCCCACTTTGCTATATTTTTAGGATCATCTTCGGGTTTAGGCTCATAAAGAACCCGATCAATTTCGGTAAATTCCAAAATGAGCAAAACCCTTTCTTTCCAATGCTTAAAATTATTTCCATCAAAAGCCTCAAGCTTTGTAATTTCTGAAATGACCTTAAGAGAATCAACAACTTGTTTCTTCATTTTTAAAACACAATAATCAACCTTTAAAATTGTTGGAAAATATGGCTAAATAAACAAGTTTTGATTCAACAATATAAACCCTAAAAATTTAGCAATGACAAAAATAAATAGATAGAGTTAGAAAAATCTCACAAATTATAGAATCACGCAAAATGCGTTGTCTTTAAAGGTTGATTCATGCTACCCAGAGTAGAACTCGATGTGAATGGCTCTCTTGGCCGAACAACCCCCCAAGATTATACTATAATAATTTCTTCAAGTTGATCACACACTCAATCAAGAAGAACTAGGAACAACCTTACTTGCGTTTCCTTTTCTTAAAAAATTGAAGTTGAAATTTCTGTGCTGAAATTTTTGTGCAGCAAAGAAAAAAAATTAAGCAAAAACAGAGGGATACGGCTAGAGAAGAAGAGAGAAATTATATGTGTTGAATAGCATGATTTTTTAGGGTTTTAAGCTAATGATGTGAGGGTTGTTGGGCTATGCACCAACGGCTACTGTGCATGCCAATGGACTGCACATTAAATGCCCCAACTAGCAGAATCAGATTGGGCTAAGGCAAAAGGAAAGAAAAGGAATGAGGCACAAGAGAGATAGAGACAAGTCTAAGTTCAACCCAAGCCCAACTCTAACCCTTAGCCCATTTCTTTCAATCTACCACTCAAGGTGCTATGGTTTATAAACCTATATGAGAGCTCATCTCTAATCAATGTGGGACACAAGCATAGTTTAAGAGTTTGAAACACACTTACTCCAACACCCCTATGGTCACGCCCAGGGAGTGAGTCACAATGGTCGCCCCCGCCTTTTGTTCATAAAAAAAAAAAAAAATGCTATCATGCATCACATGTATGCTCATTGTGTTTCAACTTTATATAATGCAAATGTAGATTGAGTGTGAGCTTGGGAAGTGCATTTTGCGCATTTTTCAGTGGCTACATTTTTTTCTGTGGGTCCCGTGTACTATTCACGAGACTAACAAGTACGAATTTCAGCAAATTTTTCTTTAAAACTGAGTTATACAACACTATTCACACATCTAAAAATTATTTTACTACATTGTTTTAAGTTTTCAGTAATAAGCGATATCTAAATAGATCCTAACTGCTCATTAAAATATTTGGTGGTTTTATGCAGAGAAGAGAAAACCACATTAGAATTTTGTACATTATATATATATATATATATATAGACACACATACACACACATCATTTTGTTATAGATATCTCTCTATAATATAGGCTGCACTAGTTTCTTTTATATAAGTTTAGCAATGAGCTAGCTAGCCAACATTCCTCCACACGGGTTCTATTTCAATAAGATCGTGGTTTGTATTGCTTTCCAGTTAATTTCCACTAGTCTTTACTTAACCTATAGGCTATATCCATAATCTGTTTGCAAGGCATCCTAGTCTTTTCCGACTTCATTTCTACGATGTTTCCTTGTGTCAGAGGCGAGGACATGCACCCATTTCAACTTTTTTTGCACATACGCTACTTTGACTAAAAACTACTTTTTGAAGTTAGAAGTAGGAAGTGTAGAATCCATATATTTCAATAATTTTAAGTCTTTTTTCCACGGGGAAGGTACCTGGAAGATGGTAAGGCCACTTTCAAACTGATTATTTAGAACTAGCCTCTTGGCATCACCCGAGGTATTTTTTTTTTAATAATATCATAATTTTTTATTCATTCCAATTTGTGGTTATGTTACTATTAAGAGGCATAATATATATATATATATATTAAGAAAGAGATGACAAAATGTGAATCCGAATCTGGTTTGTAGGAAAGTATAGGACAGAGTCTCAGAGACAATGGTCCTAAATAATGTGCACATGATCACCTTTAGCTCAAATTCAAAAGGTAACATGTTAATGTTAAATTTTTTTTCAAAAGTTGTAACGAATAGTCATAATTGCTAGGTGATTTCTGCCTTGACTAACCAAAATAAAAAAAGTGAGACAGAGGGTACAGGATTCACGTGTCAAGTATTCATTTTTTTTCAACATCAATCAATCAGTTTGCTAGTGGCCTCCCATCTTCCAGGTATCTTCTCGGTAAAATAAGACTTAGAATTATAGAAATATATGGTTTTATTTATTTTCTAATTAACTTCCAAGTAATTCTCTTCTTATTCATCAAAAGAGAAAGAAAGATAATTCCTATAGTCAAGCTCCGTATGTGTCAATAAAGATGAAGTGGGTGTCCGCGCCTTTGAGTCACCGAGGAAATATCGTAGCAATGAAGTAGGAATAGACAAGGAAGCCCTGCAAACAGATTGTAGGCAACAAGTAAAAACTGGTAGAAGTTGAATAGAAAATACAAACAAGGATCTTATTGGAACTGATGTTACTTGCAACACTGTTTTCATGTTGAGTAGGGAGTTTATGTCAGGGCAGATGCCATTTTGTAGTTTACTAGTGTTTCAAATGTTTTTGTTTCTATTGATTTGTTTCATATTAATAGATTCTGAATTATCCAAAAAGAACCGTTGATGCCTTCTTCTTTGTGTGTGTGTGTCAGTGTGTGGATGCAACAATCTTATTAGTAGAAGCACCCAGACTTTGACGGTTGATGGTTGTATTTGTCACTTGACACTATATAATTTCTTAATACGTTTGGAAAAAATTATTGTATGAGATGATCTTATAAAATTTATGTCTCGATGACATGTAAGTTCTATATATGTGAGACTTACATGTTATTGAAACATCAGGCTCATAATAACGTCTTATACAATACTTTCTCATTTGATTGTTGCATTTGTCATTGTTTTCCACTTTAGCACATTGATAATCGAGTTTCCATTTTTTTTCTTTTCTTTTGAGGGTAGGGACTGGGAGGGTGGAAGGGTCGGTGGTAGCAGCAAATAAAGGCATATCTTTTTGACTTGACTTCTAAAGGAATCATAAAGTAAGTAAAGAATGACGAAAATAAGAAAGCTTTATCCGGTCTTTTGAAAGATTTAATATATTATTTTCTATAAACAAATACCATAAACTATTATTTTCTAGGAAATTACTAAATTAGAATAGAAATATAGTATTATATATTTTATTTTTTTAATATATGTTTTTGTTCAATTAATGTTTTTAATTAAAATAAGTAAAGGAAAATAAATTATAATTATAAGAGCACAATTTGTACTTGGACCCAAACGTATGATGGAGATAGACCCAAAAGGCCTAAGACAATGAATTTTGTAGATAATAGGCTTAAAACCTAGGTTTGTGAACGTCTGAAGAACAAAGATAATAGGCTAGATCCACAACTCGTAAGAAAATAAACTGTTTATGTATAAAAATTCTCCTCGGACGTAAGCCGAGGATGTTATATATTGCTTCTATTATTCTCAAGGATAAATTACAATTGATAATGGTGTGTACATTGTTTTCCTTTCTTTCTTTTTTTCCGTCCTCTCCTTTGCTGGTCTTCCTCTCTCTTTTATATCATCTTTCTTCTCTTCACCGTGCTCCACGTGTGGACTAGATCACCCTTAAACAGATACTTGTCCCATCCACCAACCTCCTGTAGTCTTCAAACAATAGCTGTAAGACTGATCCCCACTGTTCAGATGTCATTTTCTCATTAATGAAGCCAGAGAGGTAGGTGCAAAGTCTTTAATGCGGTAGCAGCAGCAGCTTTCTCCAAGATATTTTCTCATTTGTTCCTCCTTTCTAGGCTCTTCTGTAGTGCATCTTCATCCGCCAAATCTTCTAGGACCTCTTCCTAGATACCGTAGCATATCATGTGATCTTCACCTCATTTAGTTGAGGACTTGTCCCTCCTCGGACGAATCTAATCAGTATCCACCACAACAGTTTGCTTGTGGGCCCTTAAGTACGGTATCTTTTAATGACATTAAATCCTCCTCGGACAAGTTGATACCCTCAGGCCAAGCTCAAGGCCCAAAATCATATTCTGACATTCCTGCCCTCACAATAACAATGGCAGGTTTACAATTGTAGCCTAATTTAAATATTTTCTAGAACTGCATAAATAAGCAAGATAAAATGTTGAGACAAACGGTTATGATATAGCCAAAAGCCAAACTATATGTGTAGGTTTGGGTATCCCATAGCTTTCTATAGTTTATTTGCAAAGTATTTATTAAAATATATATTTTTATAATTTTTATGCTAAATATGTGATAAAAAATTAAAAATTACTAACTTATTTTTAGGATTAAAAAAAAAAGGTTTTGTTAAATTTTGAAAAAAATATTGAGAAAAAAAAACAAAAAGTAAAAAATTTTTGCTAAACAAAACTTTTGAGAACACATTCTCCAACATGTTTAATGAGTACATTTGTCATAGTATTTACTATTTTCACTACATTATTGTTCCTTAAGTTCTTTTAAATTTCAGTAATTTGTCTAATTAATAAACTCGATAAATTGGGTTAAAAAAGAACTTCTCTTTTTAATTTTTATTATCTTTTTTGTCTCCTATTTCCTCTTAATTTATAAAAAAAATATGCCAATTAGTTGAATTATAAAATATTAAAACCCTTGGCTAGCTCTAAACTCACTATTAATATTATTTTGGCATAAATACACTTTTAATCCCTACATTTTGACCCAATTTCTATTTTGGTCCCTACATTTTATTTTTACCACTTTTAGTCCCTAAACCAATTAGCGCGTCTCATTTTAGTCCTTTCCGTCGGTCAACTAACAGAAAATGCTGACGATTTAGATCTTTTTTTTTTGGCTTTTTTTTTTAATTTTTTTTTAAAGCTTCACCTTTGAGAAATTCATAGGTATCGAAGGCCTTACCGGTGGCGAGCGACACAACGAGAAATTGAATGAAAGAGAAAGAGAGAATTGGAGGAGCTCCGAAATCGGGAAGATAGATAGAAAGGCGATGGCTCAAAATGCACAGCTTCAAAAGTTTTGTGTTTCTTTTGGCTACCGAGACTTTAGCCTAGATGGGGGTTTCTCTTTCTAAAGACCAAGACCTAGATGGGGACGAGGACCATGAAGTCGAAGTCAAGGCAAGCCAAGATGTGGGTCCAGGACGAGAGCTAAGACGTGGGTTCAAGCCGAAGTCGAACAAGAACTTGTGGGAGTAGATTTTGTCGGAGATGAGAGAACAAAAAGAGGAAGAAAGAAAGAAAGGGAGGCGGAGAAACTAAGAGAAAGATCTGGGGAAGAAAAATAAAGAAGAAAAAGAAACTTAGATTTGTTATGTTTGGGTGTGTGTTGTTATATTTAAATCTGGGTTTGTGTTCATTGTGTTATTGTTGAAGATGAACTCAAGTCTAAATTTATGAATTTTTTGAATTTTAATTTTGGTGTTTTTTTTTTGAATTGATAAATTATTTTTTTTTTAAAAAAAATTAGATACTAATGTGACCTTTTAAATTTTTGGGCAATCAAACATGTTTAGGGAAGAACATGAAGAATATGAACAGTCATGTTCTTCCCAAAAACTAATGAATTTTTTTTTATTTTAATGTTTGTTTTTAATTTAATTAATTATTATATGTAATTATATATATATATTTTTTATTCCACCGTCAATCACGTCAACCTTTTCCGTCGGTTGACCGACGGAAATGACTAAAATGAAATGCGCTAATTGGTTTAAATACTAAAAATGATAAAAATAAAATTTAGGAACTAAAATAGAAATCGGGTCAAAATATAAGAACTAAAAATATATTTTCTCCTATTATTTTATCAACTACATTTTAATCAGCCACCATAACTGATATGAAATATCTCCTAAAAATCAAATCAAATCAAATCAAATACACTATTCCAAACATACCAATAAAACAACAAAATGTGAATGGGCAATGACAACTGTCCTAAATAATGTGCACATGAGCTCAAATTCAAAAGGTAGCATGATAATTGATATGTTACATTTTTTTTCAAAAGTTATATTGAATGGTCATACATTGATCAGTGATTTCTGTCTTGACTAACCAAAAGAAAAAAAAGTGAGACAGAAGGTACAACATTCACGTGTCAAGTATTCAATTTTTTCGACATTAATCAATCATTTTGCAAGTGGCCTCTTATCTTCCAGGTATCTTCCCGGTAAAATAAGACTTATAGCACGTCTGCGTCTGCGTCCAGCCTTCCGCCTTTTTTTTTTTTTCTTTTTTTTTCTTTTTTTTAAGACCAGCGCTTAGTGCACTGTTCATGGGACATGAACAGTGCACTAAGGCATATGAACAGTAAAAAAAAGTAAATAGTAATTTTTTACATATTTAAAAATTATTTTGCTACAGTATTTTCAGTTTTCAGCAATAAGTTCTATCCAAACAGACCCTTAGAATTATTGAATTTAGCAACCAAAAAAAAAAAGACTTAGAATTATTGAAAGGGCATATATATATATATATATATATATATTATATATATATATATATATATATATACATATATATGTATATGTATATGAGTTCTTATTGAATTTTCATATTAACTTCCAAGTATATATATATATATATGGGTTCTTATTGAATTTTCATATTAACTTCCAAGTATATATATACTTGGGAGGGAATTACTATCCAAAGCAGCGTACGTGAGAACTGTAAATAAAGACGAAGGGGGTATCCTCGCCTCTGACACCAGGGAAATATCGTAGCAATGATGTAAGAAAAGACGAGGAAGCCCCGCAAACAGACTATAGCTAACAAGTAAAGACCGGTAGAAATTAAAGTGAATAGCAATACAATCGAAAAACTTATTGGAATTGAATTCCGTGTGGAGGAATGTTGTTCATTGGTTACGTTAGATAGGAAACTAACGCAGCCTACAGAGAGAAGTAAAACTCAATCTGACAATAAAATGAAATTATATGTTTATTATGTATATACACACACAAAATTGGAAATTCTTATGTGATTTTTTTTGCCAAATACACAATTTTTTGAAGTTTTGAATGTAATAACAAATAGACTTAACCTTCTTACGGTCATGTTTTATGTATAAATTGTTAATTATGTCTATGTAGGGTTGTGAACGAAGAAGAACCAAAAAAATTTTATGGAACAAATATTAAAAATTCAAAATTGTTAGTTTAATTTTATTTCGAATACAAGTCAATCTCGAGCTTATCAACAAAGTAGATTACATGTTTCGGCTTGGATCATTTTCTTGTTAAACAAGCTTAAATTTGTTCACAAATTGGTTGATTAACTTATTATTTTTCTATATATATATATATATATATATATATATATATATTAAACATTGCAACTAAAAGTTTTTATTCCTTCACAAATCTATACTAATATTTACCAATTAAATTATAGTTGAAATTATAGTATTTGAGTTATTTAGATAGAAACTTATAAAATTAGAATAAAAATTATAAATAATTTTTATTGTGAATAACTATTTATATTACCAAAAAAGTTACAATTATAATTTAATTTTAACATTATCAATAATTTAACACATTATAACATTCTAAAATTGTGATGGTCAAAGTTTATTTAAAAGAAGAATAAAGTTATGAACAGAACAAAAAATTACCTCATCCAAAAAAAAAAAGAACAAAAAATTACAAGAATAATATTTCTAAATTTTTTTTTCTTCTAATCAATAAACTTATATAGTAGTAAAATTTATAATGGTGTGACAAAATTCAGTTGGCATATATATTTTAAGGGATGATAGTACAAATTTAAGATATGTTTTGCAAGGGCTTCCTCGTGATTTCCCACTGCATTGCTAGGATGGTCCCTCGGTGTCAGAGGCGAGGACAGGGATTCTAACTTTACACATACGCTGCTTTGACTAAAACCTATATCTTGATGACATGTACGTTCTATATACATGAGACTTGCATGTTATTGAAACATTAATACCATCTCATACAATACTTCCTCATTTGATCGTTGCATTTGTCGTTGTTTTCCACTTTAGCACCTTGATAACTGAGTTTCCATTTTTTTCTTTTCTTTTGAGGGTAGGGACTAGGGAGGGTGGAAGGGTCGGTGGTGGATAGCAAATAAAGGCATGTCTTTTTTACTTGACTTCTAAAGGAACCATAAAATAAGTAAAGAATGCCAAAAATAAGAAAGCTTTATCCAGCCTTTAGAAAGATTTAATATATTATTTTCTATAAACAAATACCATAAACTATTATTTTCTAGGAAATTACTAAATTAGAATAGAAATATAGTTTTTGACGTGCCACATCAAACCTTGTTCTCAAGAGTCACCGTTAAAACAAAAATGAATACCATCAACCATTATCTTTCAAGCAATTGCTCAATTAGGCTATGAAAATAGCTTTTGACATGCCACATTGCCACATCAAACCTTGTTCACATGAAAGACACAAGCAAAACGAGGCCATGAGTGCTAGGCAATTATTATAAGAGCCATATATGAGTTAAAGTTTTCAAGGAATTTTTTTGAAAAAATTATTACCTTTAAAAAACATATGTAGTCACATCCTATATGAGAAAGATTAACTACACGAGCCTATTGAGCATGTGAGTGCGGATTGATGTTGCACCTTGAGTCTTTCCAATGAATAAAGAAAGATCATTTTCCTCAATATTCACATACTCATCTTGCAAAATCCTCAATAATAATACTAATCTTGATTAAAAAAAAATTTTCAATGTGTTCAAAATGACTAGTGTTAGCGTGTTACAGCTTACAATCACATCATTTTGAGTTTAATTGGTACTTTACTTATTTATCAACGTTGAGCATGGGAAGAAAGTTCAAATAAAATGCTACATAATGTTCTTAGTCCAAATTAAGTATTTAAAGATTAAGGGATATATGATAAGTGACTAAACTTTATGTATGTAAATGGTTTTAATAAAAAAAAAATGTAAATGGTATTATTTATTTATTTATTTGAGAATCATGTAAATGGTAATTTAATGGAATGAAGCACTAGTTTGTTGACTTTTTTTTTCTTTTCTTTTTTTTTTTTTTGGCTACTACTGGTTTGTTGACTTGACTTCAAAAAGAAAAGGAAACTTGTAATAAAACGCATTAGCATTAGGATACTTTTTAGAAATTTCGAAGTGCATTTATTGTTTCCACATAACTATACTTGCTTTTCATACCATCATGGCTACAAATTTGAGGAAAGAAATACTTATTTATACTCCAATTTGCTCCTTTATAACTCCTTTTAACTTTTGATTTTTTTTTATAACTTTCTTAGATAACCGTAAAATTTTAAAAATCTTAGCAATTTATTTTAAATGAATAGAGTGAATTTTAACACATTATTGTAATTATTTAACATACTATCAAATTCTAATATTGTCATGGTAAATGCTTATTTAAAAGAGCAACAAACTCACCGACACAACAATAATTCACAATAGTTTCACACTTTCCCTTACTGGTAACAAAATTCAATCGGTATATTTTAGAATAATTGTTACTGAGATTTTAAGATATGTTTGCAAGGCCTTCCAACTTCATTGCTACAATAATTCTTCGTTGTTAAAAAAGAAGACACCCACTTCAACTTTACACGTACGCTGCTTTAACTCAGAAGGAAATTGCATAAAACTCAAGTAGTCAAGGTCTTTCTTTTTTTAAGGAGAAGATGGGAAGGGAGAGGGACACTTTAGCTTGAGTGCTTGACTTGCATTTTGCTAAGTTCACTTCTAGCCTTATTTAAAATTACTCTATTTTACCATTAAAATCTTCTAGATTTCTTAGAAAATTTTTAAATCTTATGATGTTATAGATTTTTATTTTTTTTAAAAATGAGTAAATTTAATTTTAACATTATCAATAATTTAACACATTATTACATTCTAAAATTGTGATGGTCAAAGTTTATTTAAAAGAAGAACAAAGTTATGAACAGAACAAAAAATTACAAGAATAATATTACTATTTTTTTTTTCTTCTAATTAATAAACTTATATAGTAGTAAAATTAATAATTATGTGACAAAATTCAGTTGGCATATATATTTTAAATGATAGTACAAATTTAAGATATGTTTTGCAAGGGCTTCCTCGTGATTTCTCACTGCATTGCTAGGATGGTTCCTCGGTGTCAGAGGCGAGGACAGCGATTCCAAATTTCCAACTTTATACGTACGATGCTTTGACTAAAGAACTTAAAGAGAATTACTTATTACAGCCATGCGAAAATAAGCCCAGATATCATTGATGTCACGACTACGACTACAATTACGCGGAGATCGCTTTATTAATTATTGATGTATAAATGCCTGTCCCTCTCAAGCATTCTGTCACTTCCAAACGCTCCACTCATTTTTATTGTAACTCATTCATGAATCCAGCGTTAATTCAAAAGAAAATTTTGGAGCTTTTCAGTTTTCTCTGCAATTTCGTAAAAAATCTGTGAACTCACTTTTCAAGCCCGTAAAAAATCCATCTCCTTTTTTCTTTTCCACTTCTTGAAATTAAAATCCGACTCAAATTTGCTTTCCTCTTCCTTTATTTATATTTTCTTTTGTGTGTTACACCCTTCAAAAAAATTATTGTAATATATTTTTAATACATAGCTCTAGCATATTTCCGATGGCTTTTCTGACCACAGAAAACGCATCCTCCTCCTCATCTGTTCCTCCTTCTTCTACTCCTAGATGCATATACGAACACGATGTGTTTCTCAGTTTCAGAGGCACCGACACCCGCAACAATTTCACAGACCATCTATACTATAGGTTGAAGCAAGTAGGCATATCCACATTTAGGGACGATGAGAGGCTCGAGCAAGGAACAGAGATTAACTCAGGGCTCCTGAGAGCAATAGATGAATCGAAAATCGCTGTTGTCGTTCTATCCAAACAATACGCTTCGTCCAGTTGGTGTTTGATCGAACTAGCAAAGATCGTGGAGTGCATGGACAAGAAGAAGCTGACAGTCCTTCCTGTGTTCCACTATGTGGATCCTAGTGATGTCAGGAATCAGAGAGGTTCTTTTGCGGAAGCTTTTGCAAAACATGAAAATCGATTCGAAGAAGATGATGTGAAGACTTGGAGAGCAGCCTTGACAGAAGTTGCCAGTCTCTCTGGATGGCATCTAAAGGATAAGTAAGAATTTCTTTTCTTTTCTTTTCTTTTCGAGTGATGGTTTTTATTTTTTTTTTTTTTTAATTCCTGGATTTTCTTATCGTTACTTTCTTTACTTTGCCACATGACATCTTTCTTTTACTTAGCCTCCTGTATATGACAAATCTAGGAAATTATAAGCTCGAATTGGACTTTGGTTGAACAACATCGCATGCATATATTGTTTGTACGACGTACATACTATACACTTGTAGAGTTCCCCCTTTTTTTTTTTTTACTGAACGAAGCTTAGATTGTATGTTTGCTGAATATTTTGTCTCTAAATTAATGTATCTAGCTCTGCCTCATCGAAATTGTTGTTCTGCTATATTCTTTGCAGTTCTGAATCAGAAGTTATCAAAGAAATCATTCAAAGAATAAATAGTGAGTTGGATCGTGAAGTCCCACTTGTTTCCGAGCACCTCGTTGGAATGGACTCCCGTGTGAAGGAATTGTTGGATTTATGCTTGGCTGAAAGGTTGGATTGTGTCCGCTTAGTTGGGATTTGTGGAATGGGCGGAATCGGTAAAACAACTCTTGCCCGAGAAATTTATAATAGAATTTTTTGTAAATTTGAAGCTAGCAGTTTTATTGCTGATGTTAGAGAAGAGTCTGAAAGTCGAGGTCTAATTTCTTTACAGCAAACTATTCTTTCTAAGTTCCTCATGGGAGCAGAAAAAAATATTTCAGATGTTGAAGAGGGAAAGAAAATTCTAAGGAAAAGGCTCTGCAATAAGAAGGTTCTTATTGTTCTTGATGATGTGAGTGATGATAAACAACTAAAAGCATTAGCTAGGAAGGATTGGTTTGGTCCAGGGAGTATAATCATTGTAACAAGTAGAGATAGTCATTTGTTGAACACTTATTGGGATGGGGTGATTGATATATATAGAGCTAAGGGGTTGAATGATGATGAAGCTTTGGAGCTTTTTAGTTTGAAGGCTTTTAAGAAACCTCATCCTGAAGAAAACTATGTGGATTTGTCTATAAATTTTGTGAATTACGCTAATGGCCTTCCTTTAGCTCTTAGAGTTTTAGGTTCTTCATTGTTTGGTAAAACACTTGATGTATGGAGAAGTGCTCGAGATAAATTAGAAGCAAAACCTAATAGAGACATTATGGATGTACTTAAATTGAGTGTTGATAGGCTTGACGATACACAAAGAGATTTGTTTTTAGATATTGCATTTCTCTTTGAAGATATGGCCAACTATTGCATAAGAGATACTCTAGAAAGTTTAGGTCACTATACCTACGATATTGATGTTCTTCAGGACAAATCTCTTATAACCATTACTTCAAATGGAGCTCTTTGGATGCATGTTTTGCTTAAAGAAATGGGTCGAGACATTGTTTATCGTGAATTCCCTGAAGAGCCTGGTAAACGTAGTAGGTTATGGAGTTATAAGGATGTCCTACATGTATTGACAAGTAATGCTGTAAGTTGACAAATTTAAACTTGAATTTAGAAAAGTATATATGTTCTTTCAAATTCTTCTAATAATTTTTCTAATTTCATTGTTTTTGGTTACTAGGGAACAGAGGCAGTTAAAGGCATAATGCTAAACATGCCTATTGAAGCAAAGGAACGCTTGAGCGTTGAAGCCTTCTCAAAGATGAAAATTTTGAGATTTCTTAAAATTGGTTATGTGTATCCTCCACGTGACCGCATTGGAGGTCCTATCCAACTTCCACAAGGGCTCAGTTATCTTTCTAATGAGTTACGTGTAATAGATTGGCATGGATATCCTTTAAAATCCATGCCAACCAGTTTCCAACCAAACAAACTTGTTGAACTAAGAATGCGTTACAGTGACATCAAACAACTGTGGAAAGGAATTATGGTAAGATTTTCACTTATGCAAATGTGTTTTTCCTTCATTTTCATTAAGGCTTGAGTTTGTCTAATTATTTCTTGGTTTATAATAGATGCTAAATGAGTTAAAACTCATTGACCTCAGTGACTCTCAAAACTTGATTGAGATCCCGGACCTTAGTGGAGCCCCAAATCTTAAGCAGTTGATTCTCCAACGTTGTACAAGACTGTATAACATACATGCATCTCTTGGAGATCTCAAAAGGCTTAGTCGATTAGATTTGAACGGTTGTAAATGTCTCAAAAGCCTTCCTCACAAGATCAACTTGGAAGCTCTTGAATTTTTCAATCTCAGTGGTTGTTCAAAACTGAAGAAATTTCCATATATTGTGGAAAATATGCCTCGTTTGTGGAAACTTAATTTGAGTGAGACTGCTATAAAAGATCTATCATTATTAGTGATACACTCAATTGGCCTTATAAAATTGGATCTAAGAGATTGCAAAAACCTTTCAAGTCTACCTATTGCAATTTGTAGATTGATGTCTCTAAAAACTCTCAATTTATTTGGCTGCTCAAAACTTGATGAATTGCCAGAAAATTTGGGGAAAATTGAAGGTTTGGAGAAGTTAGACTTGAGTGGGACTGCCATAACGAGCCTACCTTCATCCATTGTTCACTTAAAAAATCTCAAAGTACTATCTCTCTTTGGATGCGTGGGGCTATCATCTAATAAGCTCACGAGGTTTCCTTTAATGCAACGTAGAAGAAGTCCAGATCCCATGGGCATGCTAGAGCGTTCCTTAATAGGCTTATGCTCTTTGACCGAACTTGATCTAAATTATTGCAATGTTCAGACAATTCCCAATGTTCTTGGGTGCTTGTCATCTTTAAAAACTTTAAGGCTAAGGGGAAATAATTTTGTTTGCCTTCCTGAAAGTATCATTCAACTATCTAATTTGGAATTCCTTGATGTAGGTGGTTGCACTCATCTTCGAATGTTGCCTAAGCTTCCATTAAATATTGTGTATATTATTGCAAAAAAGTGTACCTCGTTGGAAACATTAATGCTGTGGCATTCTTTAATAGGCTTAAGCTCTTTGGCCATACTTGATCTAAGTTATTGCAATATTCAGACAATTCCTAATGATCTTGGATGCTTGTCATCTATAAGATATTTAGATCTAAGTGGAAATAATTTTGTTTCCCTTCTTGAAAGTAATCCAGATCCCATGGGCATGCTAGAGCGTTCCTTAATAGGCTTATGCTCTTTGACCGAATTGACCGAACTTAATCTAAGTTATTGCAATTTTCAGATAATTCCTAATGTTCTTGGGTGCTTGTCATCTTTAGAAACTTTAAGGCTAAGTGGAAATAATTTTATTTGCCTTCCTGAAAATATCATTCAACTATCTAATTTGAGAAGCCTTGAAATAGGTGGTTGCACTCATCTTCGAAAGTTGCCCAAGCTTCCATTAAATATTGGGTATATTGATGCAACAAAGTGTACCTCGTTGGAAACATTATCATTAAGACCAGAATTCGATTTTCATCCATCTTTTCGTCTTCTCAATTGCGACAAATTGATCAAGAATCAAGGCTACGGTGACCTATTTTCAACAATGCTAAGACATTATATCAGTAATACCCAGGTCTGTCTCTGTCTCTCTCCCTCTCTCCCTCTCTCTCTCTCATGTGAAGTTCTAAGCATCATGAATTGTATGTTTCAGGGTCCAAGGGATTTTTACGAGGTCATGATTCCTGGGAGTGAAATTCCGAAATGGTTTAGCCACCAAAATGTGGGGGTTTCAGTGAATCTGCAAGGGCCCTCAGATTTATTAGGTAACAAATTGATGGGAATCGCTGTGTGCGCTGTTTTTGTAATCCGCAAGGGTGATCAAGGAGATCTTAGGTGTTACATAAATGGATATCCAAGATTGGGCACGGCTTTATCCAACCAATTTGGTAAGATTGAATCTTATCAGCTTTGGCTGATATATTTTCCCCTTGAATTCCTTGCGCACTTTAAAGGAGTACTGAATAAAGTCGACGCTAACGGATTCAGCCAGATTGAAGTTAAATTTACACCCGATCCAGGCTTGGAGGTTACAAAATGCGGGGCCCATCTGGTATTCGAGTGAGACATTGAAGACCTAATAAACCAAATTAAGGCTGGGCCTAGTATCTGCATCATCACTCCTTACAATGAGGATGGTTTTGAGGATTCAGAAAAAGAAACCAAAATTAAGCGAAGCCGTGATGACTCAGATGAGGAAGGGGCTGGACCTAGTGGAGAAGCTACCTCTAATGATGTAGATGAACCACACCCAAAGAGAATAAGACTCCCTAATCTGATTGAAAGATTAATTCCACGTTTGGGAAATTGGCTTGGGTATTCAAGTACACAAGAACAAGGTGACTCTGATTGCGAGGACGATAAATCCCACTGAAATTGGTAGCTTTGATGAAATTGGCTGATCAACTTTCTTGTCTTTTACTTTTTGTAAGTCAATATCGTTTCTCCCTCTTACGGAGCTTGTTGGTAGCAGTATATTTCTTTTCTTCTTTTTTAAAATTCGTTGAATTTCTTTTCTTTTTATTCTATGACAAGGTTCGTTTTAGTTTGGTAATTTGTTTTCTCATTTCTGCCAGCTACCTCATACTGGATACGAAGAAGTATTTATTTGGACTTTGTTGGAAAGGAGAAACTGTCACGTTGCTGGCTGACGAAAAAGCATGTGGAACTGATTGTATGGTAGTCATTTTTGTTCAATTGTGTTGAATGGTATATTCGGAACTCTCTGTTATTGCTCTCTTTTTATTGTATTTACAACTTTCCATAGGAGAATGCAATAGATGCATGGTACTCAAGTGTTGTAAAATCAAATGGAATGAAGAAAATTTGGACCCCTATTTCCAAGTGAAGTTAAATTGCAGCAAAGTAGATAAAACTATTTGCAAAGCTTTCTTGTTGTGTACAATAGAACTAATGCAACTATTTTATCACACCACACCACCCATTGTTTGGTTGATTGGAAAGCTATGGAAATTTTCCTTTTTGGTATTTGTATTTTGTGGTGAGTTTTTCCTTGAATTAGGTCTAAAACAGTTGAATTAGGTTCTTGAGTTCTGACTTCTTTTTATGGATCCCAATATAAAGAACTTTCAAAATATCATTATTTCCTGTTTTCATTTTAACAATTTGATTTAAGGACAAAATCATGGCTAGAACAACTGATGTGCATCTCTATATGACAAGTGAACTCTGTTGAGTTAATAGAGTAAAGCTATAATATTGATTTATTTCTTTGGATTTGGAATATTAGCAATAGATGGCTACTCTGCCATCTATTGAATACCATTCGTTGTGTTCTTGCTGGTCAAAAATTATGTTATTCATGTACTCAGAAGTCAGTATGAAACTTTTTCTTTATTTGTTTTTCCCTGTTATTTATGCGCTCCTTTTTCAGTCTATGAGCATCCAGTTACCATCCTTGACAATTTGGAATTAGAAACTTCTCATCGTCTTATTTGTTGTTTGGATCTCACGTTGTTCCATCTAGGTGCATTGATGTGGCTGTCCTACATATAGCGTGGGGTCACTTCCAGAGTAGTTGAATCAATACAATTGCATTAAAGCTTCAGTTGCTAGCAGTTGCACAAGCTTGATAGTGCAGAAGTATGGGCTTTGTCACTTCATGGGTTCTTTATCTGATAATTTGGGTCACATTTGTGAACTGATGATTGATAATAGAGAAACAAATAAGCAAAATTGTAATGGTAAAGCAATACCCAGTAGAATTTGAAGCTGTCAGGTGGAAGTTCAACCCAAAAGCTCAGAACTTCTATTGATTCCATGCTTAAAGACAAGGGAAAACAAGTTGTAGAATAACCTCTCCTCTGCTTGCACTGCTGCCTTCATTACTTTGGAGCTCTTCATATGTAAGTTCATGGTATGTCATCCACCCCATAGTCTTCTGTCATAGATTTATAAAAGTAGCACATTTATTTCCTCTCTTCTTTGTGATTTGATTAGATGTAAGACTTGTAACATTCCCATGGGAAACCTCATGTAAGTTATTGATTAGGTATTTTCCTTTATTTAATTTTCCTGTCAATCAAATTTTCCAAAGTTGCATACCTACAAAACCTTGGACCGGGTTTTTTTTTAGTTTTTTTTTATATATTTAGTTTTTTTTTTTGAATGAATGAAAATATATAGTTAAGAGAACACTCGGTTTAGAGCCACACACAGCATTGCTGTAGTAACAACAGAACGAATAGACATGATACATACAAATTTGAAGCGGAACAAAACTTTTGTCAAACTAAAGAAACACTTTCTAATTTTTCCTAATGACATGTTGACTTTTACAAGGACATCATATACAATCACACAGTAGCACTATTACATAGGACTCCCTGGCTTCACTTGGAAAACAAATAATGGAATATTCCAGCTATTACACAAATATCTCTTCATTCTAGAGTATTTGAAATTCCCTCTAACTTCCATCCTTACACCAATTTCCATTTCTTCAACAACTGCTCCTCACTTTAAATATTCCATCCATGAATTTTGCTTTTCTTTGACTCCATAAATGGTAAACACACCCCCATGCTAACTTACATGTGGAAGCTTTCAGGTTTTTATCTCTTAAACATTTCACCCCCCATTCAATAACCTTATTCCAATTTGTTTGAGGAGAGGATATACGCATCTATACATAACTTCCCTACACAATCGTTTTGACAAACTGCATTTAAAAAATAAATGGTTTGGATTTTATGCAACTCCTGCAAAATGCACTAGAATATCCCCATGTACCCCACTATAACAATTCATGGAAAGTGGATAATTTGTTAAGCATAGCAAACCAAGTGATGAATCATGTCCAGCAAAAGGCAGTAAAAAACCAGAGTTTTTCCACTAATTAACCTTAGAAAACCTCAATTGAATTGGATTCCAGGTTTCTTAGCTGGTATAAATGCTCCCCCTTAGCAGGAACCCAAATAGGTCTATCTACTTCTCCAATATCCACGGGAGGAAGTTCGTTGTATAGAAACCAGAGGATTAGACTTAAGTGGCTTCTAGACATAGCTTTTTTCCTGCTATACGCTTGAAACTTTTCCTTAAGACTACTTGCAACTTCATATACTGCTCTAGAACCATACCTCATGTTAAAAATATCATCAGGATTCCACCAATACACTGGAAAATTTTTCCTTAAGACTACTTGCAACATCATATACTACTTATTAAGAGTACCTGGTGATGTTAAGAGTATCATCAGGATGTCATCAATCTCCCTCTTGAAGGTACCTCCTGTATTGTGTTCCAAATCTTTGGTTTTACCCCATTGTCTTGTGATTTAATTTTATAAAGGGAAAAAAAGACAGCAAATCGACTGGCTGTATATTTGGATGATTGAGCATGTCATTATTTAGAGATGGATCTTATAGCCGCATTGCCTCCTCAGTCAGCAAAATGAGATAACTAGTATATATTTAAGTTTCGTACTTTTGTTTGTTGCTTGTCTATTGACATCCATTAATAACATGAAAATAATATATCAGACTCATATACTGAATGCAACAAAGCTTGCCCAGAATTAGCTGCCCATAGCTCAATGTAAGAGCCCAAGTTACAGCCTTAAGTATCCAGCTGTTTGATTTATGGAAGAGTAAAGAACCTATGACCATAGTTTTGTACTAAATTATCTTTGCATCTAAATCAATGCATGCGTGTTTAAACTTGATTGGCCTGTTTTCTTACTCCCAACTCTTTTTTCTTCCTTCTTTAACTTATGTTTAGTAGCCACAAGAAGAAAAAGAGGTAAAAAATCTTCGGCAGGTGGTAGACAAAAACTATTTCTGCTTTGAAATCGAAAAGAAATTTGTTGAACTTCAAATAATTGTAAATTATGTCGCTTGATCCTTCTGATTAAGTGTTAAGACTTATATCGACACGATGAAGTATTGCATAATGTCTTCACTTTCACTATTTTGTTTTTATATTGTGAGGAGCTCTTGATTTTCTTTCAAACATAGGACTTTTTGTGGAACAAACTGTATAACCCATGTTAACTTATAAAATTCTTCGTCCATGCTCTTGAAGCTGGCTCATAGATATCAGTCATGACCAATTTGTCAATAAGGTGCCTCTTACCAAAGAACTTTATTTATTTTTTAATTGTACAATATACCAAGTCTATGACACAATTTATTTAAAAGAGAGTATAGAAGATACAGTGCTAAAGAAAAACTAGCCTCAAGTGGACCTCCATTTTCTATACAATAAGAAACAAAGGAAAATACATCATAAAAGGTGAGGAAAACAGCACAAAGACAAAAATAGTTCCACCTTTGAAGGCATGTAATCCCCCTAGAACATCTCAGTAGTGAGCCCACTACTCTTGGCCATAAACCCCCCTACTTTTTAAAATAATTGGACAGATTGAATCTACGATGGCCTGCTTGAAATGTAAATCTATTAAGCCCAAGAGTATAAGATCAGTATGTTTCTAACTTTCTATGCTGAAAACCTGTACTAAGTCATGACCATCTGCATTGATATGTTTCTTTATCTCATGGAAAACCGAGTTATCACAACATAGTTTGTTGGTTGTTTATTGCTAGACCTACTCATAGAATTATCGAGAAAAACTCCAATTTTATCAAGAAAAACTCCGATTTTCAGCTTATAGCCTTTACCAACATCATTTTGAAGTTTTTCCTTATATGACTGGTCTTCACCGTTTTCTTCATTCTCTGTTGCTGCAGGGTTCCTAGAATTTCTGGATTCCTTGAGCTTTCACCAGTTTTGTATTCTATCAATTTTGATTTTTCACTTTCCTAATTTTCTCTCTTTTTCTGTTCTATGTTATACTCTATGTATGCAATCCCTTTACTAGGGTAGCACCTCTTTTTGAATCAATGAATTTTTTACTTACCAAAAAAAAAAAAATGGTGAAGAAATATTTGATTTGGTTTTTCCGTTATACAGTCATAGCAGTTTGGCTCGTATGATGATATGTTAAAGCAGTAATGCTTATTTACACCATGGGGTAGACGTTGGCTTTTGCCTTGCCGTTATTATATAAACTCTTGAAATTGAATTTTACAATATGTTCTTGAGAAAAAGCTCCCTTCTTCGCTTGTCTTTAAAGAACATTTACTCACTGTTTTCAACAGGAAAAAATGGTATTAACTTCCAAGGGTGGTGCTCAAGTTTTTGTTTCTAGAATACCTCCAAGTGTCACAGATGATGATTTTCACAGGTATTAAATTCTTGATCACATTTATGACCTCTTGGTGCAATTAGTAATATCTAGCAGACCTAAATGCTTCAAGGGCCGCATGCATCACTAATTAATTCTGTAGGATTGAAAAATAATGAAAATTGGATGGATTGTTGATATTTGTTGCAGTTACTTTATGAACTAGAGTCCACTTATAGATGCTTACATACCTAAGGTATATGGTATCCTAATCCTCTTAACTTTAATTGTAATTTGAAATATTTTCTTTTTATCTTAACATTTCCATTTCCGTCTTTTGATTTTGAGAAACTTTGCCTGGCCAAGTTAACAAAGTTGAGTGTTATTGGTGTTTCTAACATTTCCTTTTTAGGTCTAATAAGTACTTACACTGATTTATAATAATGATTAGTTAGTTTTAATCTAATTCGTTTGTTGGAGTTTCTTGCGTGTATATTCGACATTGTACTACATTCTCACTATTTTTACATTCAAATGTTGAAATTTGAAGTTGCTTGCATTTCAAGATCCAGTGACAAAACAACATTGTCGAATTGAATTCATAAAGTATGAAAGTGCAGGAAGTGGAGCTTTAGTCTTAACCGTTTTGTATTCTGGTTTTTTGTTCAAGTGGATTTGTATAATACAATACAGTGGTAATCTAATCCAAAGAGTGTACAGCTCCCTAATCTAATCCAAAGACTCATGCTGTGTTTGGGAAATTGGATTGGGAGTTTATGTGCACAAAGGCAAGGTGACTCTGATTGCGAGGAAGAGGAATTCCAGTGAAAACTGGTAGCTTTGAGAAATCTGCACAGCTGATCAACTTTTTCTCTCTGATTTTTTTGTAAGTCACCATCTTTTGCTCCCTCTTACAAATCTTGTACGTAGCTGTATATTTCTTTTTTAAAATAAATACATTGGTATATGCTGCATTTCTTTTTTCTTTTTAATCTGTGACAAAGGCCCTTTTAGTTCAGTAGTTTGTGATTCTTATTTCTGCTAGTTGCTTCATACTGGGATATGAAGAAGTTATTCGAATTTGATGGTAAGGACAAGTTGTCGCATTTGGTGCAACTGGGGTGTGTGTGGCAATAGTTGAGAGTTTAAACAATTATCTTAGCATTCATCTGGGTCTTTAATTTCATTTTCTTAATCAATAATTATGCTATGTACTAAACATTTTTGTTCAATTATGTGGTAGGGTAAAACCGGCACTGTTGTTGCCTTCTGTTTATAGTATTTGTAGTACAATTTCCCAAAGCAGAGTGTAATAGATGCATGTAATTCCAGTGTCAGAAAATCAAATGGAAAGAAGAAAATTTGGGCTCTTTTTTCCCAGAGAGGTCACCTTCTCTTAGAGCAGTCATGTGGTCCTTTTTTTTGTCCCTCTATACATAAACCCTTTCAAAATCTGAAAATTTTGAGTCTTTTTTTTAGTTGTATTGTTGATGAACTCTGAGGTTGTAACGAATTTTGTTGATTTTTTTTAATTTTTTTTTTCTGTTTGGTTGATTAGAAAGCTGTGGAAATTTCACCTTTTAATTTTTGGATTTTGTGCTGAGTTTGCCCTAGAATTGGGCCTGTAATAGTTGAATTAGGCTCCTTTTAGTAGAGAGGGTTTTTGTTTTTCTGGGTCCCAATATAAGAAACTTAGGTCATTATTATTTTGTTTTCATTTAAACAATTTGATTTTAAAAATGAAGTTTTGTCTAGAAGTCCTCCCGATTGTGTGTTTGTAGTTGATGGATTATCTTCTATCAATTGAGTATCTTTAATTGTGTTATTACTGATCAGAATCATCTTTATTGATGTACTCATCTCAAACTTTTATCTTATTCTATTTAGTTTTACTTGTTATCTATACACTTTTTCAGTCTAATACAGCATCCAGATACGATTCTTGACAATTTGGAATTAAAAACTTCTCATCATCTTATTTGTCATTCAGAAACCAAGATCAGATAAATGGGTCATGCAATGCTGGACAGCAGAGATGATTGTCCTACTGCCAGTAGTATGGGGTTTGGTGCTACTACCACCACTACGCGGTCTTTGGGTGTCTCTGGGGTTGAGGCTGATGATGATGATGATGAAGTGGAACTGGTTTCAGAAACTCAAAAGACCGAAAAAGATCCCACAAAGATCACCAGAAAGTGTGTGTGTACATATATATATATATATATATATATATATATATATATATTCATCCAAACATTTGTTTTTGTGCATTTGATATTTTCTCTGTTTGGCTGCAAGGAAACTTGAGGAAAATTAATGTAGAAAGGGTACCACCATTCAAACCTTGAAAATTGATCTCAATTCTAGTATGTATCATGTATGTAATCTATGTATATGCATGTTTCTTATGGTGTTTTTCTCAATGGTAGTTGTGCATATTATTAATCAGAATGTATTTTTATGTATGAATTTACGTGTACGTTTATAATTTTTTTTTTCTGAATACTTGTAGTGCACAGCATAATATTATTTATTCAGAATCTTCGTATGTATGTATGTATCTATGTAGTTGTAAGTTTATCATATTCATTCTTCTGAATAATAGTGGTGCATACCATATATATATGTGTGTGTGTGTGTGTGTGTTGTATGTGTGTACTTCACAGTGATTTTTCTGAATAATATTTATGCATGTTAGGTTGAGCATTTCATATTATGTGCTATGGTTAAATGAAATAATTAACTATGAATGAAACTTTGTAAGGAACTGTTATTATAAATTTTGAAAAATTCAAATGAATTTTCGGTTGGCCTATATGGCTTTGTTTGGTTTGTTTGATCTTAAGGTCTTTTACAATGCACACTATTTCTCGGTTGAAGTTTTCAAGCCATGATTATTCTTAGAATGGTTTTGATTTAATACTATTTTTGCTTTTTATAATTTTGCAATACTTTTTGTGTTAAGCTTTTCTGTAATCATTGTTTCAGCATTATGAGTTAAATAAATTTATTGAGCTGTGTAATGGAAAGCATATGAAAGGCATCTCTTATTTTTCATCCTTGTTTGTTTGCTAACATTTTAAAGCTGGTTTTCATTATTTTACAGCAAAATCTGAAACAAAGCAACTCAAAGTAGATACTGAGCAGATGATGAAGGCGAAGGGTCAGATTTTGGAAAGACAGAAAGATTGTATCCTTGGAGTCTGATTCGTCCACTCTTGCACAGGTACAGTTCACCCCTTCTGCTGGTGCATGCATGTGCGTTCAAGCCCTCAGTTGTGAAACCTTATGTTCCACAAAATAGCTAGAAAGATATAAAAAGAAGTAGTTGATACTTGAAAGAACAAAATTAATAGAGCTATAGAAAAAGAGGACCCCTATTATCTTGTGAAGATTTATCTTTCTCTATTTGTGGCAAAAGTGGCGTTTAGAATTCTTGGGACATCATACCTGTAGTGTGCCCGCTAACTTGTTTATAAAGAAAACATGGTGTGCCTTGCTTTTTCACAGAGCTCATACATGTAACAATGTAGGCACCTGCTCAACTAGCTGCCCTTTCACTGTACGACTAGTACAATAGCATGCTCATAAATGACTTAGTATTAGTAGTCAGATTTTACATTTTAGTTCCTTTTCTTTTTCCATTGTACTTGTGATAGCTTTTCAGCTGGCCTTTATGAGCTCAAGTGGACTCAACTGGAGGAATTAAAGAACTGAAATATGTTTGTTGGATTTCCTTCTAGATTTCTTTCGATAGTGTTTTGTCCAAACTGCCTCACTTTTTGATTTTTGGGAATGCTTGAAAATTAGGAACAGCTTTGAGTAATTATTTTCCACTATTGAATATTTTTACCAAAAAGACATCCTCTAGGTGATACTCAGCTGTATCCAATCTGTGTCTCTGTATGTGCTTTTCTATCCACAAGCCCACAAAGTCATTCAAGTCTGTATTTGCTAAATGTGCTGCCTTGATTCCCTAGAATATTGTCTTCAATTGTTCTTTTTACTATGTCCTCTCCTGGATACACCTTTTTAGAGTATGGATGTTGATTTTCCAATATATTTAGATCTTGCATCTCTCTTTCTTTGCTATACCATATTTGGTTTATAGTTTAGATTCAAATCATGTAATTGCAGCTACATATATTTGAACTAAATTACTTTTAGTGCTTTTTAGTAAAAGCTAACTTTTTAGGATATTGTACACTACTTATTAAATTTTATACAGGTCAAGGATAGAATCGGTGAGCAAACAGGTGAAACAGTGCATAAGTGTGGGCTTTGTCTCATAACAGCATTATGATATGTAAAAATGTAAGTAAACAAGAAGGCAATTCATGGGTTCTTTATCTGATAATTGCTCCTGCTTCAAGATTGTGCCTTTTTTTACTCGAATTCTCCCTGCTCAACAAAGTTGATCTTGTTCTGCAACTTGGTGGTCTCATTTGTCAATTGATGATTGAGAATAGAGAAATGAATAAGCAAAATTTTAATGGTGAAGCAATACCCAGTAGATCCAAAAGCTGTAATTGGGAATTTCAACCTGAAAGAGTGAGAGCATCTGTTGATCCTATGCTTTGAGACGAGAAATCAAGTTGTAGAATAGCCTCTCCTCTTCTTGCACTGCGGCCTTCATTACTTTTGGGCTCTCCATGTCTAAGTTACTAGTATGTCATCCACTGCCCCCCCCCCCCCCCCCCAATCTTCTGCAATAGATCTATTTAAAATAGCTAATATATATCCTCGTTTCCTTGTGATTTGATTATAAAAACCTTTCCATGGGTAACTTCAACTTGCATTAGCACTGCCTCTTTCTTTCTTTTCCTTCTTCTTATTTTTTTTTTCAAAAATTCTGAGGATGGATACTTGAACAATTAACAGAAATTTATACCAAATTTACATATTTTCTTAATTTTCCTATCAATCAACAATTAGCAGAAGTTTGTACTGTATAGAAACCAGAGAATTAACCAAAGTGGCTTCCAGACAGGTTTTTTTCCTTCAATACACTTGAAACTTTTGCCTTAGGACTACTTGCAGCATCATATACTACTCTGTAACCATAGCTGGTGGCTGGTGTAAAGAATATCATTTGGATGCCACCAATGAGTAGTTTTCTCCATCCCCAAGAGCATTTTAGAGAAATTTTAATTACCACACTCAAATTGAGCCAACTAGAGCAAAAAGATTCCATATATGCCTCATCCTCAACTCTCTTGAGCCCCAAACCTCCAGCACTCTGTCACGCATTGAATTTCAAGCAACTCAGTAAATGAGTTATTCCACTCCATAGGAATCTGCTAAATTACTGCTCAATCAGCTTAATGACTTTATTAGGGAGTATGAAGATGTTAGATCAGTATACTTGTATGCTATAAAGCATTAAGGTTAGCAATTGCAGCCACCCAGCAAAGTGTTTCTTAGTTCCCCAAAAAATTGATTCTTACATCTTGATCTTCATTTTCATTGTTTGGTTTCATATATATGTTATTTTATTTAACAAGAAGAGTGATTCTAGCTAAGTCCATATGCAGGCATTTGAATTTATCGATCTAAATATGATGTAATTAGATGTGAGTCCATTTCTAGACCCACTTTTGTCTACTGACTTGTGTTATTTCTTTCTGTTGGTTTCCAATAGGGAGGACTGAACACTGAAGACATAGTAGTTATTGGTGCTGCTGGCAAGGACTGTCACTAGATTCATGGGACACAAGGATAGTAATTTCATTGATTATGAACTTATACTTCGATCCCTGTAATCGTTACAAATATACTTTTAATATGTTGTAATGGAACAAGATAAATGTATTGTACTGCAGTTTGTAATTTTCTCTTGTTTGCTGTGAAATGCATGCTATATAATGTAATCACATGAAAGAATTGTATAAATCTATCTTGAACATATATTTCTGACCCTTTTACCGCATTGATTGCTTTATAAGGAGAAAGTCGTAAGAAATTGGTGAGAAAAGAGTTCTAAACTTCTTTAGAACAGTTTACTGGCGTTATAAGTCTTAGCTGTTCTTTGATTGGCTATTTCCTTTATTATTTCTTTTTTAAACAAAGGATAACGAGAGATTCATTCTTAGCTGGTTTTCAATGCTGAAAACCAGTACTAAGTGATGATCATCTGCATTGATATGTTTCTTTATCTCATGGAAAACCGAGTTATCACAACATAATTTGTTAGTTGTTTATCGCAAGACATCCTCATAGGAGTCAAGAAAAACTCAAATTTTCAGCTTGTAGCCTTTGCCAATACCATTTGAAGAGTATCCTTATATGACTGGTCTTCACCATCTTCTTCATTCTCTGCTGCAGGCTTCCTAGAATTTCTGGATTCTTTGAGCTTTCATCAGTTTTGTATTCTATTAGTTTTTTTTTTCGCTTTCCAAATTTTCTTTTTATTTTCTGTTCTGTGTAATACTCTTATGCATGCAGCCCCTTTACTAGGGTAGCACCTTTTTTTAATCAATGAGTTATTTACTTATTGGAAAAAAAAAATGTTGAAGAAATATTTGATTTGGTTTTTCCATTTCACAGCTATAGCAGTTTGCTTGTATGATAATAATGTTAATGCACTAAGGCCTTTTTCCCTTGCCATTATTTTCCCAAGATAATTTGTAGCTTCTTGGGATACTCTTTTGATTATTTATTTATATATAAAAAACTCTTGAAATTGAATTTTACAATATGTTCATGAGAAAAAGCTCTCTTCTTCACTTGTCTTTACAGAACATTTACTCACTGTTTTCAACAGGAAAAAATGGTATTAACGTTCAAGGGTGGGACTCGAGTTTTTGTTGCTAGAATACCTACTAGTGTCACAGATGATGATTTTGGCAGGTATCAAATTCTTGATCACATTCACCACTTCTCGGTGCAATTAGATATATCTAGCAGACCTAAATGCTTCAAGGGCCACATGCGTCGCTAATTAGGTCTGTAGGATTGTAAAATAATTAAAATTGGATGGGTTGTTGATGATTGTTGCAGTTACTTTATGAACTATAGTCCACTTATAGATGCTATGACCAGTAATTTGTAATCTAATTTCTTATTTTGTTGGAGTTTCTTGCTTGTATATTCTACCTTGAACTGTATTCTCACTATTTTTACATTCAAATATTGAAATTTGAAGTTGCTTGCATTCAGGATCCAGTGACAAAACATGGATTTGTAATGCATGAAATTGCAGAAGTGGAGCTTGAGTCTTAAAGTTTTGTATTCTGGTTTTTTGTTCAAGTGAATTTGTAGAATACATAGTGTTAATCAAGAGATTCTAAACTATAAACATAGTGTTTGAGGTGTTTTTTTATTTGGGAGATCGATAATTGTGGAACTTCATCATTTTTTGTATCGGTCTTCCATTTTACCTCATAGTATTGTCTGGTCTGTTTTCAGGTTCAGTTTACCTCATAATGTCTGAATCATATGAACTTCAAAGGTTCTATGGTTGCTGTGGACCAATTCCAAAGGTGTGCTATTATTTAATCTGCTGCTTGTATTGAAAATTGAATCAAGTTTATATGGGAGTAATGCTTGGTTAGCATTTCAAAATCTAATTTCTTCTCCAGCTAAAAAGGCAAAACCCAGGTGATAGTTTTAAGGGTTATTTGGATGCAGAAAAGCTAAAGGCTTAAAATTTAGTAGAAGATAAGTGCAATTGCTTTTAGCGGCTAAACTTAAAACTTTTCCTTCAAATGCTTGTTCCCATTAACAACCAGTATATTAGTATATGGTTTAACAATTTAATTTAAATAGTTGTTTGGCCAGGAAAATACCTAGTAGAGGAGGGACACTTAAACGTGTACTCTAATAGAAAATGAATTGTTGACCCTTGAATGTTGTTCCGTCTGCCTCATAGTGCCTATTCAAAATACACAATATTTCAAGTGGCCTGCCGAGTTTATCAGTCTAAATCTGTAAACTCATTGTTCAAGCACATCAATTTCCTTTATGGCTTTTATTCCATCAGCATCTTCTTCCTTCGTACAGAAATATGATGCCTTTCTGTATTGTGTATGTCTGCACACAAATTGGTCTTCCATTTAACCCCATAGAATACCTGGTCTGTTTTTCAGTAGATTGGTTTATGTCTGAAATTCATGAACTTAAAGGTTCTATGGTTGCTGTGGACTCAGCAACTCCAGAGGTGTGCTATAATTTAATTTGCTTCTTGTGTTGAAAAATCAAATCGTCTTTATTAAGGTGATATTAGACCTGAATGTTCCACTTGCCAAAATTTGTTTATGCATAAATTGGCAGTAGCTGTTGTATAGGAGTAACGCTTGGTTAGCATTTCCCAAAACTAATTTCTTCCCCAGCTGAAAAGGCAAAACAAAGCAAATAAATAAAATGTCCTGTCTGTTGATTTTTAACTGGTGTTAAGAAGCTATTAGGATGCATAAAGGCTAAAGGTAATAATTTCAGAAGAAGCAAAATGTAATTTAGTTTGGAAATTCGTTGCCTCTGCACACTGATTTTATTGTGAATATATGATATATGTTGCAAACCTATGATATCATACAAAATCAACAAGCAACAAGGCAAATCCGGATAAGTTAGGACTTGGAACATGGCACAATTATGGGAAAGATATATAAAACTATTTGAATGAATATAATGAAAATCTACAATTATGGGAAAGATATATAAAACTATTTGAATGAATATAGTGAAAATCTCCTTAACACAGTTAACATATTATCTTTCATTCACGGTAGTTATCATATCATCCAATAACAGTGTCGCTGCATCCATGATCATTAAGACCACCTAACAGATTGGCACTGCAGCATAATTGCTTCAACACAATTAGTCAATGGCCATCTCCATTATCTTTACAAGTGGTAACAATTTAATTGAAAAAATTGTTGGGCCGAGGCCAAGTGGGCCGAGTTGAGCATCTTGCTAGCGGCGGAGGCTAGGATAGGATGAGATTTAGTTGGCCCGTTGACACTTGGCTGTCACAAATACAAAACCCACTATGATATTTTATTTAGAAATAGTGTCCCAATCAATCAAAAAGTTTTAAAATTTAAATTTCTCCATCCTATTGTTAAACAAAAGGTCAGTGTCCTTAAGTAATTTATTAAATATTAATAGACATTTAAAAAAAAATTATAATACTTTTATTGAAAATATAAAAAGTTGAAAAAATTAATATTTTCTTCACCCATAAAAAGTTTTTTAAAAAAATTTCATAAAATAATGTCCATCCATTAACTTTTCCCTTTAAAAAAACAAAAAACGAAAAACATAACTAAAATACAGATACTACTTCTCAATTATCATTAAAAAAATGACAACTTCTCAATTATTATTTATACTACTATTTAAGGGGCTTCCCCTGTTTAGACCGGATTTTTTTGTTCCAAAATACATGTCTAACTTGCACTAAAACATTGCCTACAAAATAGAAACATTATTTCACTAACCCACTTCTTCAAAGTAACTATACATTTATTGTTTTTTTTAGTAGAAAAATAAGTTAAACAACCCACGTTTTTTTCCTAAAAAAACACCCCATGTTTATTCAAAAACAAAACTAAATATCAAAAAAAAAAAACTAAAGTAAATAGATATCTACTAGCTTCATCACACGCGCAAAGCGCGTGCAATGAGATTTTTTTTAGTGGTCCTATTTTGTAGAAAAAAAACTGTGTTTTTTTATTTTATATATATAATTTTTATCTTGAAAATCTAATTTATAAGTGGATAAAATAATTTGAAAATTAACAGAAAAGTAGTCCTATTTTTTAGGCAATGTTTTAGTGAGAGTTAGAATTGCATTTTTATCAGATTGTTCTCTACTTAAACATAGGGGTATAGGGACATTTTTGAACTAGTATTGCCGTTATTTTAGTATAATAATAAAATAATTTTATTAATTATAACATTAAGTCATACATAATATTATACATAATATCATACAATAGGATTTAAGGGCATTAATCCTAAAAATTCATTATATAATCAATAGAAATGAAAATTTTGTTTTGCCCATTAAGACAAAAGACCTGATTGTGTGCTTGATGTGTTCCTAAATCCTAATAAAGCCAAATGAAAGTTTTCAAATAATACATTAGAATCATGACAGTTCTACACATTAGAAAATGTTAAGAAAACTTGAAAAAATCAATAGTACACTTTTCAAATAATACATATGACCTGTTTAATCTACAAATATAGGTTACCCTATTTCTTTTATTTTTTATGTGAATTATACTATTTTGATTATACTTCCAAAAAAAAAAAAAAAAAAAAGAAAGCCGCTACCCGACTAGTATTTGCAAAAGAAAAAGTCTAGGATCACAAAAATTTTCACAACTTTTTGCCACAATTGTGATGCAACAGAGTGTGATTGATGAAGAAAAAATAGTGACTCATGTGTAATTAATGGTTAACCACTCACACAATTTGCTACATTAGAGTTGTGGCAAAAAAGTTGTGAAATAATTTGTGATCTTAAAACTACTTTTTGCACAAGAGTAATATTATTATACACGCCCCATTACACACACTTGCAATACACTAAAATTGAGATTGAGATCAGATGCAATTGCTATAAGTGGTTGAGATTTAAAGTTGCTTTTTTGTAATTTTAAATCTCAATCATTGAATATAAAAAATGAGAAAAAGTAAAAAAAGTAAGATTAGTAAAAAATTGTTGTGAGAGGGAGGGTATTAATTGCATAGTGCAATTGCACCAGATCTCAATCCCTAAAATTGTGACTTGAAGTTACGATTTCCAAGATTTTAGTGTATTTTAAGTGTGTGTAAAAATGTGTGCATGCAATAGAGTGATGTGTACATTGTGTACTCGTATTTTTCTTTAGCAAAATGTTATAAAGGAAAACAAGAAGGAAGATATGGGACTTAACTAACGGCCTTAAGGAGGAGGCTAGTGGAAGGAAAGAATGCAACTGTGACTCTGTGAGGATTGAGCAGATACATCATACATCCAAACAACTTGGATTTTAAAACCCATTTAGGAAGTTCTATTAGCACAACAGACCCATAAAAATTTAAAACCTTGTAGACCCTCTTAAATTTATTTAAAACCACAATTTGTGAAATGATTTCCCTAAGGCCCGTTTAGTTGAATAGTGCCATTGTTTGGTTGGGAGAAGAGAAGGTATATTCTGTTACGGATATATGAGTTCTCTCTTTCACAGCTGAGTGGGACCTACTAGCTATGAGAAAAATGACTTATATACCCCTAACTTGATATATTTTTCCATTGGGAGAGGGGAAATAGAGGGATTAAAAACAAAATATTTGGGTCCACCATTTTGGGGTGTTTTTTTCCCCAAATTGGAGGGAAAGAATTGCTTAGATGGTAATTTACTCATTTGCCCCTGTCCTCCCTCAACATTATTTTTTTTTTCAACATTAAGTTCAGTTTTTTTCCCTAATAAATTTTTAAAAAATATATATAGTAAGCATATGAGAATAAATTTAAACAAATATTATTTTCTATCATCTCATTTTTTTTTTTTTTTACTCAAACAAGATAGTTTTTCATTTTTCCATTTTTTGGCCCTAACCAAATACACATGATAAAAAACTAATATTTTTTCCATTCCTTACTTTTTCACCCCTTATCATTTTCTATCCCCCACTTCTCTATCCTCCTAGTAAAACCACGTATAAGGGCAACAATACTCTACTTTCAAGTTTTAAATATGGGTGATGCTATAGACACATAAAAATATACAACTTTTTGCCACAGCTCACCACATGGTGAGTTGTGATTGATGGATGTTTGATGGTGGGCCATGTGGAGACACATTTTCACCATTAACAACTTGCCACGTGAATTGTGACACAAAGTTGTGCATTTTTATGTGTCTCAGGCATTACTCTTTAAATATACATATCTTATTTTTTGTCTTTTAAAATGTATCAATCCTATCAAGAAACTTCTACTAACAACTTTTCCTTTACGTAATTTGCACTGGAAGACCATGGTCAATAGTGCATGAGGTCTTCGCTCTTTCTATCCCTTATTGCACTCTAGTTCCAAGTCTAACAAAGAATAAAGAAACCCAACAATGAGTTAATGATGAATTTCATATAATTCAGCTCTACAACTAATCAAGTTTGCTACTTTTAATCAAATGCAATGGCTTGCTTAACGGGTTGACGACATGTATAGTCAATCGCGAGGAAAATGCTAGAATTTTAATTTTTGTTACAATTTTTGTTACAATGTGCTCACGTGACAAGTTATGAGTAGTGAAATAAAAGTATTGGGTCCATATGAGTCCACAAATCTCCCACTCACAACTCTTTACCTAAATAAATTAGGACAAAAGTTGTGATCTCATCTATAGCTACTGTAGCATTTTTGGTTTGTCAAACACTTCTAAGTGGGAAAGTGATCACATCACAAGCCAAAATCATAGTGCCTAGAGTGTTTCATTCCTTTTAGAGTGTTTCGTGTCAAGCGGGTTGTGTGAAAAGCGGACATTGTTTTGTGCGTGTGGACCGTTGTTTTGGACAAAACTTGGCTTGGAGTTTCGGAGAATGACTCTTGAATGTCCACCCGGTTTTATTTTTATTAAAAAATTTCATTATTTATGTTTAAGTATTCTAGAGGATAACAGCTTTCTTGACTGGCTGGTCAAAGAAAGATTAGTTGCAAATAAATTAAAAGAAAAGAGAAGAAAAAAAAAAAAATCTTGTTTCAAAAGGAAATGGTGGAAAGAAAAGGCTATCTTATAAGATACGGTATCTTCAAAGCTAAAATCATAGTGCCTTCTAGCCTAACCTTTAACTTGACTTGACTTGACTTAGGTCATGATTACCGGTATTACTATAATCTAGGAAGCACAGATAAGGATACGAATATGAGTATTTGTACGACACAGAGACACATCAATTTTTGAAAAATTAGGACACGACATGGAGGTTTTGTATTACCCTAAAAAAATCGAATTCCATTGAGTTTGCACTCAAAACCTTCATAGAGAGAGGGCTTTAAATAATTAGGCTATTTATGAATAAATTAGACTCAGCTAAAAAAGAACCCATATATTTCTATAATTCTAAATAATTTATTTCCTAGAAGATTCCGGGAAAATGGAGAGGCCTTGCAAAGTGATTGATTATGTAGAAAAAATGAATACTTGAGACGTGAAAGCCGGAGCATTTGTTTCACTTTTTTCTCTATTGCACTTGTAACTTTTTGAAAAAACATGTAATATTAATCATGTTAACTTTTGATTTTTGATCGAGCTTGTCAGCTGCACATTATATGAGGACTTTTGTTGGTGTTCATTGCTTTCCTCCAAAACTTGGTTGGAGTTAATTTTTGTCTTCTTTTTTTTCCTTAATATAATATGTTTGGATTACAACACACTCACCCTATTGCAATGACCAGGTTAAAGGTTTCCTTAATTGCAATTAAAATTTTCTGCAAAGATATGATTGCTGTTGCAGTTTTAAACTCTATCCAAGAATCTATTTAATCCTTTTCTTAAATATTCTGTTTCTTCACCTTCTTTGAGCTGAACCATTTTTCATCTGATTGACATTAGGTATAATACCAACCGATACCATTTAACAAAAATTAGGGACATCTAATCAAGTAAATTATTTTCTATAAAATTATAGACTTTTGACCCATAAAATTTAGGTCAGGTTATATTTTAGTCTATAAAATTTGAATTAAAAAAAAAAACCCTAAAACATTTGTGAATATATCAAGTTAATCCTTGTTTACTTTCTCAAAAAAAAAAAAGAAAAAAAAAAAAAAGAAAAGAAAGCCGCTACGCAACTAGTATTTGCAAAAGAAAAAGTCTAGAATCACAAAAATTTTCACAACTTTTTGCCACAATTGTGATGCAACAGAGTGTGATTGATGAAGAAAAAATAGTGACTCATGTGTAATTGATGGTTAACCACTCACACAATTTGCTACATTAGAGTTGTGGCAAAAAAGTTGTGAAATAATTTGTGATCTTAAAACTACTTTTTGCACAAGAGTAATATTATTATACACGCCCCATTACACACACTTGCAATACACTAAAATTGAGATTGAGATCAGATGCAATTGCTATAAGTGGTTGAGATTTAAAGTTGCTTTTTTGTAATTTTAAATCGCAATCATTGAATATAAAAAATGAGAAAAAGTAAAAAAAAGTAAGATTAGTAAAAAATTGTTGTGAGAGGGAGGGTATTAATTGCATAGTGCAATTGCACCAGATCTCAATCCCTAAAATTGTGACTTGAAGTTACGATTTCCAAGATTTTAGTGTATTTTAAGTGTGTGTAAAAATGTGTGCATGCAATAGAGTGATGTGTACATTGTGTACTCGTATTTTTCTTTAGCAAAAGGTTATAAAGGAAAACAAGAAGGAAGATATGGGACTTAACTAACGGCCTTAAGGAGGAGGCTAGTGGAAGGAAAGAATGCAACTGTGACTCTGTGAGGATTGAGCAGATACATCATACATCCAAACAACTTGGATTTTAAAACCCATTTAGGAAGTTCTATTAGCACAACAGACCCATAAAAATTTAAAACCTTGTAGACCCTCTTAAATTTATTTAAAACCACAATTTGTGAAATGATTTCCCTAAGGCCCGTTTAGTTGAATAGTGACATTGTTTGGTTGGGAGAAGAGAAGGTATATTCTGTTACGGATATATGAGTTCTCTCTTTCACAGCTGAGTGGGACCTACTAGCTATGAGAAAAATGACTTATATACCCCTAACATGATATATTTTTCCATTGGGAGAGGGGAAATAGAGGGATTAAAAACAAAATATTTGGGTCCACCATTTTGGGGTGTTTTTTTCCCCAAATTGGAGGGAAAGAATTGCTTAGATGGTAATTTACTCATTTGCCCCTGTCCTCCCTCAACATTATTTTTTTTTTCAACATTAAGTTCAGTTTTTTTCCCTAATAAATTTTTTAAAAAAATATATAGTAAGCATATGAGAATAAATTTAAACAAATATTATTTTCTATCATCTCATTTTTTTTTTTTTTTTTACTCAAACAAGATAGTTTTTCATTTTTCCATTTTTTGGCCCTAACCAAATACACATGATAAAAAACTAATATTTTTTCCATTCCTTACTTTTTCACCCCTTATCATTTTCTATCCCCCACTTCTGTATCCTCCTAGTAAAACCACGTATAAGGGCAACAATACTCTACTTTCAAGTTTTAAATATAGGTAATGCTATAGACACATAAAAATATACAACTTTTTGCCTCAACTCACCACATGGTGAGTTGTGATTGATGGATGTTTGATGGTGGGCCATGTGGAGACACATTTTCACCATTAACAACTTGCCACGTGAATTGTGACACAAAGTTGTGCATTTTTATGTGTCTCAGGCATTACTCTTTAAATATACATATCTTATTTTTTGTCTTTTAAAATGTATCAATCCTATCAAGAAACTTCTACTAACAACTTTTCCTTTACGTAATTTGCACTGGAAGACCATGGTCAATAGTGCATGAGGTCTTCGCTCTTTCTATCCCTTATTGCACTCTAGTTCCAAGTCTAACAAAGAATAAAGAAACCAACAATGAGTTAATGATGAATTTCATATAATTCAGCTCTACAACTAATCAAGTTTGCTACTTTTAATCAAATGCAATGGCTTGCTTAACGGGTTGACGACATGTATAGTCAATCGCGAGGAAAATGCTAGAATTTTAATTTTTGTTACAATTTTTGTTACAATGTGCTCACGTGACAAGTTATGAGTAGTGAAATAAAAGTAGTGGGTCCATATGAGTCCACAAATCTCCCACTCACAACTCTTTACCTAAATAAATTAGGACAAAAGTTGTGATCTCATCTATAGCTACTGTAGCATTTTTGGTTTGTCAAACACTTCTAAGTGGGAAAGTGATCACATCACAAGCCAAAATCATAGTGCCTAGAGTGTTTCATTCCTTTTAGAGTGTTTCGTGTCAAGCGGGTTGTGTGAAAAGCGGACATTGTTTTGTGCGTGTGGACCGTTGTTTTGGACAAAACTTGGCTTGGAGTTTCGGAGAATGACTCTTGAATGTCCACCCGGTTTTATTTTTATTAAAAAATTTCATTATTTATGTTTAAGTATTCTAGAGGATAACAGCTTTGTTGACTGGCTGGTCAAAGAAAGATTAGTTGCAAATAAATTAAAAGAAAAGAGATGAAAAAAAAAAAACAATCTTGTTTCAAAAGGAAATGGTGGAAAGAAAAGGCTATCTTATAAGATACGGTATCTTCAAAGCTAAAATCATAGTGCCTTCTAGCCTAACCTTTAACTTGACTTGACTTGACTTAGGTCATGATTACCGGTATTACTATAATCTAGGAAGCACAGATAAGGATACGAATATGGGTATTTGTACGACACAGAGACACATCAATTTTTGAAAAATTAGGACACGACATCGAGGTTTTGTATTACCCTAAAAAAATCGAATCCCATTGAGTTTGCACTCAAAACCTTCATAGAGAGAGGGCTTTAAATAATTAGGCTATTTATGAATAAATTAGACTCAGCTAAAAAAGAACCCATATATTTCTATAATTCTAAATAATTTATTTCCTAGAAGATTCCGGGAAAATGGAGAGGCCTTGCAAAGTGATTGATTATGTAGAAAAAATGAATACTTGAGACGTGAAAGCCGGAGTATTTGTTTCACTTTTTTCTCTATTGCACTTGTAACTTTTTGAAAAAACATGTAATATTAATCATGTTAACTTTTGATTTTTGATCGAGCTTGTCAGCTGCACATTATATGAGGACTTTTGTTGGTGTTCATTGCTTTCCTCCAAAACTTGGTTGGAGTTAATTTTTGTCTTCTTTTTTTTCCTTAGTATAATATGTTTGGATTACAACACACTCACCCTATTGCAATGACCAGGTTAAAGGTTTCCTTAATTGCAATTAAAATTTTCCGCAAAGATATGATTGCTGTTGCAGTTTTAAACTCTATCCAAGAATCTATTTAATCCTTTTCTTAAATATTCTGTTTCTTCACCTTCTTTGAGCTGAACCATTTTTCATCTGATTGACATTAGGTATAATACCAACCGATACCATTAAACAAAAATTAGGGACATCTAATCAAGTAAATTATTTTCTATAAAATTATAGACTTTTGACCCATAAAATTTAGGTCAGGTTATATTTTAGTCTATAAAATTTGAATTAAAAAAAAAAAACCCTAAAACATTTGTGAATATATCAAGTTAATCCTTGTTTACTTTCTCAAAAAAAAAAAAGAAAAAAAAAAGAAGAAGTTAATCCTTGTTTATGTGAACTGGCTCGATGGGTTCAAGTTGGGCTCAACTAAATATAAATGGTCCACTGAATATTTGGGGATTCAGCTCAATTGGTGTAGGCTGTGCTCTTTACCCCCTTAAAGATCTTGGCCCATTTGTGACTCGGCTCATTTCCCCCTCTAAATTGTTGGCGAATGTAACTTTGCCTCTTTATTATAGATTTTTTTGTTCATTTTTCCCATATAATATATTTTCCTACATAGTACACGCACAAGCATCGTTTCATTATAGATTTCTCCATTAGGCTGCGTTATAGTTTCTTGTACTTTACCAGTGAGCCAACATGCATTCGTCCACACGGGATTCTATTCCAATAAGATCGTTGTCTGTATTGCTTTCCAATTAATTTCCATTTCCACAACTCTTTACTTAACCTATGATCTGTTTGCAGGTCTTCCTAGCTAGTCTTCTTACACCCACTTCAACTTTATTTACAGACATGTATACACTACTTTCTCTCAGAATAGAAAATTACTTTAGTCATTATAGAGGCAGAAGTGGAACCCATATGTTTCAATAATTTTACCAGGAAGATTCCTGGAAGATATGGTGAGGCCACTTGCAAACTGAATTATGTAGAAAAATTAATACTCCCTGTCTCACTTTTCTCTTCTGCTGGTACTGATTAAGTAAAATAAGTATTGGTTCTACAAATTCTGTATACTTGACATGTCGAATCAGATCTTCATTTCTTATTTGTTATTGAAGCAGCTAAAACTTTAAACTTAAAAAAAAAAAAAAATTGATTTATGTGTACATGATTCTTCAACATTTTTTATCTTTTGGTCTTATGGTATGTGGCATTGTTCAATTCTACAATACAGGATCTTTTGGATTTGAATTTTCTTTTCATTGCTTGATCATGTAGATTTTATATTTAATTATCATTTTTAAATAGTAAGAATTAACACTTCCCACCCCAATTTATCTATATTTATTTATATTTTCTTTTATTTTTTTGGTGTATCTTACTATATGTTTCCAAAAATATAAGTATATCTCTTTAGTAAAATTTTTTTATTTTTTTCCCCTAAAATAAACTCCTTTTCATTTTGTAATTTGAGAGTTAGGGATGCATAAATGCATGGATTTTTTATTTTTTGGAAAAGATGCTATAAAGTTTATGGTTACAAATTTGAGACGTGTTATACATTGCAAACCATAAACAAAAAGAAAAGTTTTCATTTAATGTTATGATTATATTTCTATGATATTCCTTAGCATATTGAGGTATATAAAAGTGCCGTTTATTATTTAATTTACTTAAAATTAATTAATTTGTATACATTTTATGTTATCTAAAACTATTAATATACTCTAATGTGTAATCTTTAATTCATTTAAAGATAAAGATCACTTTAATGCTTGTCTCTATTCCTCTCAATCAGTCAAATAACAGGCTTTTCTGAGCTTTTCACTCATCTCTGCAATTTCGTTAATCTCTGAACTCACCATTGACATCCATCTCCACTTTTCTTTTCCACTACTTCAAATTAAAATCCACCTCAAATTTGCTTTCTTCTTCCCCAATTTCTTTTCCTTTTGTGTGTTGAATTTATATATACTCATATCTATAGTATACTACCAATGGCTTTTATGGGCTCCTTATCCTCCTCATCTTTACCTTCTTCTTCTTAGAGGTGTTGACACCTGCAAAAAACTTACAAGCCATCTATACAAGGTGCTGAAACGGAATAGCATAACCACATTTAGGAATGATGAAAGTCAAAAGTTAACCCTGGTGTTTTTGACTTAATTGCTACAATAATTCTTCCTTGTTAAAAAAAAGACACCCACTTCAACTTTACACATACGTTGCTTTAACTCAGAAGGCATAAAACTCAAGTAGTCAAGCCCTTTTTTTATTTTTCTTTTTTAATTTTTACGAGAAGATGGGAAGGGAGGGACACTTTAGCTTGAGCTAGTGCTTGACTTGCATTTTGCTAAGTTCACTTATAGCCTTATTTAAAATTACTCTATTTTACCATTAAAATCTTCTAGATTTCTTAGAAATTTTTTAAATCTTATGATGTTATATATTTTTTGTGGGGGCAGAAATGTAGGGGTATGATTTTGGGCCTTGGGCCTGGTCCGAGGGTATCTGCCTATCCGAGGATGGTTTGATGTCATAAAAGTATACTATACGTAAGGGCCCACAGACAAATTTTTTGGTGGACACTGGTTAAATTGGTCCAAGGAAGGATATGTCCTCAGCTAGTTGAAGCGGAGATTAGATGGTGTGTCACGGAGTCTAGGAGGAGGTCCTAGAGGAATTGGTGGATGGAGATGCATTCCAGAAGAGCCTAGAAAGAAGAAACAAATGAGAAAATATCTCGGAGAAAGCTGCTACCACCGCATTAAAGACCATGCACCTAACTCCCTGGCCGCATTAACGAGGAAGTGACATCTGAACAGTGGTAATCAGCCTTACAGCTATCGTTTGGAGACTCCAGGAAGATGGTGGATGGGACAAGTATCTACTTTATGGTGATTTGATCTACACATGGAGGACGGTAAAGAAAGAAAGGATGATATAAAAGAGAAATGAAGACCAACGAAGAAAGGGGGAAAAAACGGAAGAGAAAACACTGTACACATTATTATCAGTTGTAATCTATCCTTAAGAATAATAGAAGCAATATATAACCTTCTCGGCTTACGTCCGAGGAGAGTATCTGAGCATAAACAGTTTGTTTTCTTATGAGTTGTGGACCCAGTCTGTCATCTTTGTTCTTCAAACATTTAGAAACCTAGGTTTTAGGCCCATTCTCTACAAACATTTAGAAACCTAGGTTTTGGTGGATGAAGCTTTGGAGCTTTTTAGTTTGAAGGCTTTTAAGAAACCTCATCCTCCAAAAAATTATGTGGATTTGTCTATAAATTTTGTGAGTTACGCTAATGGCCTTCCTTTAGCTCTTACAGTTTTAGGTTCTTTATGATCTGGTAAAACACTTGATGATTGGAGAGATGCTCGAGATAAATTAGAAGTAGAACCTAATAGAGTCATTATGGATGTACTTGAAAGGAGTGTTGTTGGGCTTGATGATACACAAAGAGATTTGTTTTTAGATATTGCATGTTTCTTTAAAGAGATGGACAACTATTACATAAGAGATACTTTAGAAAGTTTAGGTCACTATACCTACGATATTGATGTTCTTCAGGGCAAATCTCTTATAACCATTACTTCAAATGGAGCTCTTTGGATGCATGACTTGCTTAAAGAAATGGGTCGTGACATTGTTCGTCGTGAATCCCTTGAAGAGCCTGGTAAACGTAGTAGGTTATGGAGTTATAAGGATGTCCTACATGTATTGACAAGTAATGCTGTAAGTTGACAAATTTATACTTGAATTTAGAAAAGTATATATGTTCTTTCAAATTCTTCTAATAATTCTTCTAATTTCATTGTTTTTGGTTACTAGGGAACAGAGGTAGTTGAAGGCATAATGCTAAACATGCCTATTGAAGCAAAGGTACACTTGAGTGCTAAAGCCTTCACAAAGATGAAAAGTTTGAGATTTCTTAAAATTGGTTATGTGCATCCTCCACAATACCTCATTGGAGGTCCTATCCAACTTCCACAAGGCCTTAGTTATCTTTCTAATGAGTTACGCATAATAGATTGGCGTGGATATCCTTTAAAATCCATGCCAACCAATTTCCTATCAAACAAACTCGTTAAACTAAGAATGCATTACAGTGACATCAAACAACTATGGAAAGGAATTAGGGTAAGATTTTCACTTATGCAAATGTGTTTTTTCTTCATTTTCATTAAGGCATGAGTTCATCTAATTATTTCTTGGTTTATAACAGATTTTAAATGAGTTAAAACTCATTGATCTCAGTGATTCTCAAAACTTGATTAAGATCCCTGACCTTAGTGGAGTCCCAAATCTTAAGCAATTGATCCTCCAACGTTGTACAAGACTCTATAAGATGCATGCATCTCTTGGAGATCTTAGAAGGCTTATTCGATTGGATTTGAATGGTTGTACACGTCTCCGAAGGCTTCCTCACAAGATCAACTTGGAAGCTCTTGAATTTTTCAATCTTAGTGGTTGTTCAAAACTAAAGAAATTTCCATATATTGTGGAAAATATGCCACGTCTGTGGAAATTTTGTTTGAGTGAGACTGCTATAAAAGATCTATCATTATTAGTGATACACACCACTGGCCTTATAGAATTGGATCTAAGAGATTGCAAAAACCTTTCAAGTCTCCCTATTGCAATTTGTAGTTTGATGTCTCTAAAAACTCTCAATTTATCTGGCTGCTCAAAAATTGATGAATTGCCAGAAAATTTGGGAAAAATCGAAGGTTTGGAGAAGTTAGACTTGAGTGGGACTGCAATAACGGGCCTACCTTCATCCATTGTTCACTTAAAAAATCTCAAAGTACTATCTCCCTCCGGATGCGTGGGGCTATCATTTAAACGTAGTAGGTTATGGAGTATATATGTTCTTTCAAATTCTTCTAATAATTTTTTCTAATTTCATTGTTTTTGGTTACTAGGGAACAGAGGTAGTTGAAGTCCCCCATTTGGATTCGGATTGGGTGGATTTAGCAGCGATGGTTCCCTTCCACCTAGTGGACCAGAAAGATAAAGGCTCCCAGTCACCGCCTTCACAATCACCGTATGATCGGTTATCCTGGGCAAGAAAGGAAGCGAGATGGAAAGAGCCGCATGATCGGTCATATTTGGTGAAAAAGGAAGCGAGATGGATAGGGTGGTTGAATTTGAATTTGAATTTGAAACCTTCGCAGTTCTTGATTATAGATTGGGGATTAAAGATGTCACCTTCACAGTTGTTGATTATAGATTTGGAATTGATGACGTCAAGGAAGTTGGAGTCTTTGCCAATGATGATGGATTGGGGAATAAAGTTACCATCTCAGATGAGAGTGATGATGTTACCATCTCAGATGAGAGCGATGATGAATTTGGATTTTCAGATGAGGGCGATAGGAGAAACAGAGGAAGCAGAGTCACCACAATCATCAACAAAATTGAAAAGGTTGGAATCTTCATCACCATGTTCATCAACAAAATGGAAAAGGTTATACTTGAAGATCGTGGAGTCGGAAATAAAGGAAGCTGAGTCACTGCCATCAGAGCTACTTGCAGGGCCATCAGAAAGGAATAAACTGTACTTTTTTTTTCTGGCATGCATATAGCCCAGTCATGTATTCCTTATATGAGGTTGATGTACCAATACCTCTTCCTTCTCCACCATCGAAAGCAGTCCAAGATGATAGAATAAGTAATCCGAAGTCACTTTCCCCTATCCTTCAACTTAAAACCGGCAAATACACCGATGGTATGTGTTGTGTTCCATTGGGCTCCATATTGTATTTTTTGGGTGGTGAAATGAATATTGACAACCCATACATTGATGAAGATGTGAAGAAGGAGCTCAAGAATGTAGAGTCGGATGTTTTACCGAAAGTCGTCTATATATTTGACCTAGCCATTGACCATGAAGTGAAAGATAATGACGACTTGCTTACTAGTACACCAATGAACTATGGAAAGGCCATCCCCCTGGCCTTTGTGGCCGATGAGAAGACTTACGTGATTGGAAGCACCATCCTGGACTTAGAAGTCAATAGAATTCCTTACTTTGAGATGTTTGATCCTAAAGTTGATAAATGGTTTGTCCTGAAAGATCCCCCAGAAATAAACGTGAATACTATATGGGTGGGACAGCAGCTAGGTGGCCCTTAAGGACCTATCAGCTTGGAACTTCATCTTCTCTTGTACAGCAGCTAGGTGGCCCTTAAGAGTAGCTAGAACTGCAGCTCTCTGACACAGAAGAGAATCTAAAGCATCCACTCTAGTGGTGCCAGGAATGTAGCTTTGCAGTGTAGGAGGGGGAAAACCATACAATGCTTCAAATGGTCTCAACTTCAGACTAGTGTAGAAATTAGAATTGAACCAATACTCTGCCAAAGATAACCACTCTGCCTATCTATGTGGTCTGTCAACAGTAAAAGCCCTCCAATATTGTTTCAAACTTTTGTTGACAATCTCAGTTTGGCCATCAGACCAAGGGTGATAAGCTGTAGACATGGCTAAGGTGGTACCTTGTAAACGAAACAACTCAGACCAAAAAAGGGAAGTGAAAATGGCATCCCTATCACTGACAATAGTGGCAGGCATACCATGGAGCTTGAAAACATAATTCATATACAATGAGACAACCATAGCAGTAGTATAAGGGTGAGAAATAGGAATGAAGTGAACATATTTGGTCAACCTATCCACTACCACCAGAATCACCTCAAACCCTTGTGATTTAGGCAGACCTTCAATGAAATCCAAACTTACATCAGTCCAAGGAGTAGTAGGAATTTCCAAGGTTTGAAGCAATCCAGCTAGTGCAGAAGTTTCTAATTTAATTTGTTGACACACATCACACTTCTTGATGTCAAACTTCATACCATGCCAATAGAACTCCCTCTGGCCCTCTAATAGGTTTTGAGAAACCTAGAATGACCAGCAACAGGGCTGCTGTGAACAACTTGGAGAACCTGAGGTAGCAAAGTGGAGTGTGGTCCCAAAAAGAATCTACTCTTGTAGAAGATCAAGTCATTCTGCCAAGTAATCCCCTTTGGAGCATTACCAGATTGGATGGACTGAATTAATTGCTGTGTGGACTGATCTTGAGTATAACTCTCTTAAGAACATTCAACCAAGTAGGATCAGGGACTGAAAGAAGAAACAAGCAACTAGACTTATGAGATTCACCCTGCTGGTACAATTCAGGAGCACCATCAGATCTTCTAGAAAGGGCATCAGCTACCCTATTCTCCACCCCTTCTTGTACTTAAACCACAAATGCATATCCCAAAAGTTTTGCAAGCCACTTTTGCTGAGCAGGTGCAGCAATCCTTTGTTCCAACAAGAATTTAAGACTTTGGTGATCAGTCCTTACAATGAAAGGCATACCAAGTAGATAGGGTCTTCACTTTTTGACAGTAGTGGCCAAGGCCAATAGCTCAGTTTCATAGGTGGATAAATGAAGATGCTTGCCTTTCAAAACTTGACTATGGAAAGCATTGGTCGATTTTCCTACATCAGTACAGCCCCCAACCTAAATCCAGAGGCATCACACTCAATTATGAAGGGCTTTGTAAAATTAGGAAGAGCTAAAACAGGAGGATGAGCTACTGCTGCCTTAAGTTGATTAAAAGCAGTGAGAGCCTTATCAGACCCATGAAACCCGTCCTCTTAAGGAGATCAGTCAAAGGTTGACCAAGAGATAATATGACCAAGATATTCCACCTCAGCACATCCAAACACACACTGGGACATTTTGGCATACAACTGATGGAAAGCAGAATTTTCAAAACAGTCTTCAAATGTGACAAATGGTCAGTTAAACAAGAACTAAAGACCAAAATATCATCAAAGAAGACTAAAACAGACTTTCTGAGATAAGGTTTGAAAGTAGCATTCATAAGAGCTTGAAATGTAGATGGTGCATTGGCCAGACCAAAAGGTATCACAAGAAACTCATAATGGCCATCATGAGTACGAAATGCTGTTTTAGGAATATCCTTAGGTTTCATACAAATCTGGTGATACCCTGACCTTAAATCCAATTTAGAAAAGATAGTAGCACCAGTAAGTTCATTTAGTAACTCATCAACCACAGAAATGGGAATTTTGTCATTAACAGTGGCCTTATTCAAAGCCCCATAATCTATGCACATTCTCCAACTCCTATCAAGTTTTCTAACAAGAAAAACAAGTGAGGAAAAAGGACTCTGAGTAGGCTGGATTGAACCAACCTCAACAACTCTTGCACAATTTTTTCAATTTCAGTATTTTGGAAATAGGGGTACCTATAGGGTCCCTCACAGATTGGAGAGCTGCCTTCTTTAAGTGTGATTTGATGTTCACGTCCTCGGAATGGAGGCAGTCCAGATGGACCCTCAAACACCTAAGAAAACTGGTCCAATAACTTTGACAGTGCAGTAGGTAATGGTGATTGCTCAAGACCAAGGTTGTTGATAGCTTCAATCTGAAGAACCAGACCTTTCTTGGCAGAGCTACTAAAGAATTTGTCAGCATCTAGGAGAGTAGACCCTGATGGGTGCAGACCTTGCAAAAACACCCTTTTATCCAGGTAAGAAAACTCCATGTTTAATAACTTGAAGTCCCAAATGATTTCTCCCAAGGTACATAACCACTGGGTGCCAAGAACCACTGCATAACCCCCCAAATGCAGTACATAGAAATCCACCACAAATTTATACCCTTGAATTGAAATAGTGACTCCATGACACACCCCCAAAGTTTTAATAACACTACCATCAGCTACTTTAACTTCCAAGATTTGTGAAGTGTCTAATTGTAAATGTAAGGTAGGCAACTCAGCAACATCTAAGAAAGTGTGAGTGCTCCCAGAATCAATGAGAGACACTACTTCATGATTCATAATCCTGCCCTAAACCCTCATTGCCTGAGATGAAGGGCTACCCACCAATGCATACAATGGAATTTCAGCAAGTGGAACCACATCTTCATGCACATTATCCTGATGTCCCATCACCACCCCATCATCTTCTAACTCAACTAGATGCACTCCTGATTTATGCCCAATTCCCACATCCCATCCCTTAAGCAAAAACAACTTTGCTCCCTTACTTTTTTTTGATAGGTAATAAAGATATATATTCAAAAACACTACCTTATGCAGAAAAACATAAGGCAGAGAGAAAAATACAAAGGGAAGAGGGAGAGTAAAAAGATAAAAAAAGAAAAAGAAACTAAGTACACAGGAGAAAGCTATGGAACAGAGGAAGAGAACCACTAGAGGTGAGTCCCCAAGCCCTAGACCAGTCAAACAGAGTACCACTGAAAGAGGCAAAAGCTGGTCATCCGAACTTTCCATGTCCTTGAACGTCCTCCTATAAACCCAATTTTCCTTCTCTCCTCCATTAGCTATTCACAGTATTGTAAATGACAAACATGATAAACTTTAGAAGAATCTTAATATTATTGCAGCTGCATTCAAGCCAGAAAATCCAAATAAGTTAATTAAAATTTTGTAGTAATAATATCACTCATGATTTGGATCTTGTTAATCAACAACTCAAAACATCATCTACAACATAGAAAAGAACCCTTCTCAATACATAAAAGGACCAGTGCTAAGCGCCTAAGCCTTTAGATTTCAATATCCTTCCGACACATTGTGTCGTACAATTTCACCAAAAAGGATCCGAAAACTTCAGTAATCTTCAATTCAATATATTGTGACTCGTGGTACTCTGTAGCATGATTACTTAGCACATGTTGTTTATAATGGGCACGCACATTCCTAATATAACGAATTAGATCTTCTGTCGATTTTCCATAAGAATTTTCGCCATTGTAATTGTACACTTCAATAAGGGGGGAATCCAGAGGAATTTTTGATTTCCAATCCTCCTCTGGTTTAATATTGCTAAATCCACCTTTCATACGCTGAAACTCAGAAGAATTTCCTGCTTGCTTAAAATACATCCAAACACAATCAAAGTAAACAAATCTTGACTTCCAATGCCACAAAGATGGGTGATTAACCATAAGTTTCCATTCATGGGATAGCAAATTAGGTTTTTTAAGTAGATCTTGTAGATTCCGCAAATCCTCTGGGTACTTCCATTGCCGACCAGAAGTCCCATTTGGGTCAGCTCCAAGGATTTGATGAAAAATCAAATTTAACACCGCCCGCCTGTCACCCAATTGGGTATTATCGGGAACACCAAAAACTTCATTCAATTCACGATTTTCATGCGTGAGGAAGATATATTTATTCTCCTTGTGATCACCTCCAATCACCACTTCATTATCTTGGATTGCATAATTTACAGGATGGTACAAACGACCATGAATAGAATTATGAGAGTGAAGCTCATAAACCGCACAAAGTATGCCCTGTATAATTTTTCTAGCCTCCTCCTTTGGGCAATATGCAACCCATTTCCCATAATCATCACACCAATTATTTCGATTTTCTTCCTTCTCCAACCACTGCTTCAGCGTAGTCTGATATTTATTATGATTGACAACAAAATGATTTTCGGAATTATGTCTAACAACATAATTGTTGTACGTGTGCACATCCATGTTCTGTTTCTTTCGCTTACCCAATGGCCATTGCTACAGTGCTAGATCAAACCAAACTTTTAATCACTAAGCATTAATAACTAATCACTATTTTAAGATCCTAATCATGAACTCTTAGTTAATCATGAACTACAACATAAAAAATCAATATCAAATCCATTTGAGATGAGAAATGAATAAAACAGAATAAATTAAAAGGAATTTTAAAAAATGTTCCATATATTTCCCTATTTAAGATTCTCTACTACAATAAGAGAGAACATTAATTCGATCACATTCCATTTTCTCCAGAGGAATATTAATTCATTGAATGAAATATAAGTGAAATATCAATTTTATTTCTATTGTGAAAAAGTATATTATAGTAATTCATTTCTTTCTACGATTTTATTTTTTGAGAAAATTCTTTCTACGATCTTTGCATTTCATCTGTTCCCATTTTTCTGAAAACTCTCAACAAATTTATGTGAAAAATATATAATAATAAAAAAAACCACACATTCTAGGAGATCTAGGAGAAAAACAAATCTAGGATGGATTTAAGGGAAAGAAAATATACTGACCAGATGAGATTTAGGAGATCTTGATAGATCAGCGTCCAGTTCTTGAACTCCTGTGGACTAAAGAGAGAACTAGAGAGTGTTGGTCAATATTGGACTGCAAAATTAAATGCTAATTACTCACTATTCCTCCAATAATGTGGGTTATCAGTGGACAATTGATAAAACCACCAGAGAAAAAGCGAGAACATCATGAATAAAAAATCTGAGGGATTTAAGGGGAAAAAAAATAATAAAGAAAAAAAAATAAATAATATATATATATAATATATATATACTGACCAGGTGAGATATAGGAGATCTTGATGGATCAACTTCCAGTTCTTGAACTCCTATAGACAAAAGAGGGAGAGACTAACGAGGGAGGAAATATTAAAATAACATTAATTTTCAAACAATATAATTAGTAGTTAAGTTTTACAAACTATATTTTTTACTAGCATCTCGAGTCTAAAAGACTCGATTTTGGGACTATAAATCGAGTCTTTAATGCTTGATTTTTATGGTCTGATTCTGTCTGTTGTGGTATTTTTTTCACGTGGCGACTACTTGGAAATCGAGTCTCTAAGACTCGATTTACAACCAAAAAAATTCCTCTGCCTCCATCCATTCCCAGAGCAAAACCTACCACAAAAAAAAAAAACCCCACACACTCAGCCCACCTGGGTCGCGCGGCCTGGGCGCGCGACCCAGGCCACTGCACGCCAAGTCGCGCGGACCTAGGCGCGCGCGGCCTGGGTCGCGCGCCCAGGCCGCGCGACCTAAGTGGGCTGAGTGTGTGCGTTTTTTTTTTTTTTTTTTGTGGTGGGTTTTTCTCTGGGAATGGATGGAGGCAGAGGAAATTTTTTTGGTTGTAAATCGAGTCTTAGAGACTCGATTTCCAAGTAGTCGCCAAGTGGAAAAATGCCACATCAGACAGAATCAGACCATAAAAATCGAGCATTAAAGACTCGATTTATAGCCCCAAAATCGAGTCTTTTAGACTCGAGATGCTAGTAAAAAATATAGTTTGTAAAACTTAACTACTAATTATATTGTTTAAAAGTTAATGTTATTTTAATATTTTCTCCGACTAACGAGTGTTTTTTTCTTTACAGGGACTAGCAAGTGTTGGTCAATATTGGACCGTAAAATTAAATTCTAGTCAATGTCATTGACTCACTACTCCACCAATAGTTTCTCAAAAAAATAAATTAAAAAACTATTCCACATGTGGGTTACCAGTGGATTCCAGGTAAGCAAGGGGTAGGATTTGGTACACGTGGTGGTGGATTTGATCGAACGGACGGGTATCGTTCTTAGACTAGTAGAATTTTACATTTTAGAAATAAAAGGTGTACGGATTAGGATTTGGTAGCATCTATAATTAAAAATAGGAATTACTAATATATGCACTTTAGGTGCACTCTAGGTTATATATTAATAAGACTCCTACCCATTAAGCCATTTATTTTTGAAAATTTTTTTTATTAAAAATTGAAAAAATTTTACATTTTTTTTAATTTTTGATAATTTTTTAAAAAAATAGTATATCATTGTGTTCCCTTAGAGCACACGTTAATAAAATCCTTGAATAAATTATTTTAAAAAAAAGGAAAAAATTTTATCTTTTTTTTTTTTTTTTTGGACAACTTTTGAGAGCTTTCTCATTTTTTGTGTCTTTATTTTTTATAATCTCTACCTAACCTGATGATGCCGATGACCAGTGAACTTGGAATTTCTTTTTGTTATGGCAAATTGATATCATTTGACGTAGGAAAATTTTCACGATTGTACAGCAAACTCTTATGTACTGCAAACTCATGTAGTTTATATATATCAGCCTATTATCAGACAGTTGTTATGTGAATTTATACATTTTGTTCTAGCTATCAAGTTATTTTCAGTACGTTGTACATATCACGCTTAATTGTCAGTGTTCTGATGGAGTGTTTGCTTTGCTTGACATGATGCACATCACAATAATGCGATATTAAAGTTGTCAGTGTTCTGATGGAGTGTTTGCTTTGCTTGACATGATGCACATCACAATAATGCGATATTAAAGTTTTTGGTTTATTTTTTTTAACATTATTATAATTTAAAATTACAAAATATATCATATTATCTTAAACTCATCACCTTCCTAAACAATGTAATATTATATTTTTATATCAAGATTATATTAACGTAAAATTACAATAATGTAATATTACGATATAATGTAATATCAACGGAACGCAGTTTTATTAATATTTGCTTGAATGGACCGAAATTTTTCACTTTTGCTTGTGTCGGAAGATCCTGGTCCTTTTTTATTTATTCCTATTTACTTTTATTATACTCTAATCATTTACCACCTCAACAATGAATTATTTTTTTTTTCACTATACTTATTGACAAGAAAAAATTCATTACTTGGTGATACATGGAAAATTTTTCTTTCCATTTTACTTCTTTATGAACTAAACACTGAATTTCTCTCATTATTTGGTGTACTCCTTCTTTCAGGAGTGAACCACTGAGAAATTGCACATGCACATAGACTGAGAATGGACAAGGCATTGGCTTTACTTTGTGGTGTTTTATAATTAGTTTCTATGTTTTGTGATTTTTCATCATAAATGCGGACCATTTGGCGTTGTGAAATGAGTTGCTGAGAATTCTTTTGCACCACTTATATCTTGTGGTGCAAAAGAAGTTTTATACATTGGAGGGAGAAAGTGGAGAAGAGTGGTGCTTATATAAGGAAAAAGGAGAGGGGGAGAAAAAAAAATGTAGTAGAATAAAATCTTGAAAAATAGAAGGAGAGCTTTCTGATAGAGCTCCATCCTTTTATCCAGGTAAGAAAACTCCATGTTTAATAACTTGAAGTCCCAAATGATTTCTCCCAAGGTACATAACCACTGGGTGCCAAGAACCACTGCACAACCCCCCAAATGCAGTACATTGAAATCCACCACAAATTTATACCCTTGAATTGAAATAGTGACTCCATGACACACCCCCAAAGTTTTAATAACACTACCATCAGCTACTTTAACTTCCAAGATTTGTGAAGTGTCTAATTGTAAATGTAAGGTAGGCAACTCAGCAACATCTAAGAAAGTGTGAGTGCTCCCAGAATCAATGAGAGACACTACTTCATGATTCATAATCCTGCCCTAAACCCTCATTGCCTGAGATGAAGGGCTACCCACCAATGCATACAATTGAATTTCAGCAAGTGGAACCACATCTTCATGCACATTATCCTGATGTCCCATCACCACCCCATCATCTTCCAACTCAACTAGATGCACTCCTGATTTATGCCCAATTCCCATATCCCATCCCTTAAGCAAAAACAACTTTGCTCCCTTACTTTTTTTTGATAGGTAATAAAGACATATATTCAAAAACACTACCTTATGCAGAAAAACATAAGACAGAGAGAAAAATACAAAGGGAAGAGGGAGAGTAAAAAGATAAAAAAAGAAAAAGAAACTAAGTACACAGGAGAAAGCTATGGAACAGAGGAAGAGAACCACTAGAGGTGAGTCCCCAAGCCCTAGACCAGTCAAACAGAGTACCACTGAAAGAGGCCAAAAGCTGGTCATCCGAACTTTCCATGTCCTTGAACGTCCTCCTATAAACCCAATTTTCCTTCTCTCCTCCATTAGCTATTCACAATATTGTAAATGACAAACATGATAAACTTCAGAAGAATCTTAATATTATTGCAGCTACATTCAAGCCAGAAAATCCAAATAAGTTAATAAAAATTTTGTAGTAATAATATCACTCATGATTTGGATCTTGTTAATCAACAACTCAAAACATCATCTACAACATAGAAAAGAACCCTTCTCAATACATAAAAGGACCAGTGCTAAGCGCCTAAGCCTTTAGATTTCAATATCCTTCCGACACATTGTGTCGTACAATTTCACCAAAAAGGATCCGGAAACCTCAGTAATCTTCAATTCAATATATTGTGACTCGTGGTACTCTGTAGCATGATTACTTAGCACATGTTGTTTATAATGGGCACGCACATTCCTAATATAACGAATTATATCTTCTGTCGATTTTCCATAAGAATTTTTGCCATTGTAATTGTACACTTCAATAAGGGGGGAATCCAGAGGAATTTTTGATTTCCAATCCTCCTCTGGTTTAATATTGCTAAATCCACCTTTCATACGCTGAAACTCAGAAGAATTTCCTGCTTGCTTAAAATACATCCAAACACGATCAAAGTAAACAAATCTTGACTTCCAATGCCACAAAGATGGGTGATTAACCATAAGTTTCCATTCATGGGATAGCAAGTTAGGTTTTTTAAGTAGATCTTGTAGATTCCGCAAATCCTCTGGGTACTTCCATTGCCGACCAGAAGTCCCATTTGGGTCAGCTTCAAGGATTTGATGAAAAATCAAATTTAACACCGCCCGCCTGTCACCCAATTGGGTATTATCGGGAACACCAAAAACTTCATTCAATTCACGATTTTCATGCGTGAGGAAGATATATTTATTCTCCTTGTGATCACCTCCAATCACCACTTCATTATCTTGGATTGCATAATTTACAGGATGGTACAAACGACCATGAATAGAATTATGAGAGTGAAGCTCATAAACGCACAAAGTATGCCCTGTATAATTTTTCTAGCCTCCTCCTTTGGGCAATATGCAACCCATTTCCCATAATCATCACACCAATTATTTCGATTTTCTTCCTTCTCCAACCACTGCTTCAGCGTAGTCTGATATTATTATGATTGACAACAAAATGATTTTCGGAATTATGTCTAACAACATAATTGTTGTACGTGTGCACATCCATGTTCTGTTTCTTTCGCTTACCCAATGGCCACTGCTACAGTGCTAGATCAAACCAAACTTTTAATCACTAAGCATTAATAACTAATCACTATTTTAAGATCCTAATCATGAACTCTTAGTTAATCATGAATTACAACATAAAAAATCAATATCAAATCCATTTGAGATGAGAAATGAATAAAAAGAATAAATTAAAAGGAATTTTAAAAAATGTTCCATATATTTCCCTACTTAAGATTCTCTACTAGCAATAAGAGAGAACATTAATTCGATCACATTCCATTTTCTCCAGAGGAATATTAATTCATTGAATGAAATATAAGTGAAATATCAATTTTATTTCTATTGTGAAAAAGTATATTATAGTAATTCATTCTTTCTACGATTTTATTTTTGAGAAAATTCTTTCTACGATCTTTGCATTTCATCTGTTCCCATTTTTCTGAAAACTCTCAACAAATTTATGTGAAAAATATATAATAATAAAAAAAAACCACACATTCTAGGAGATCTAGGAGAAAAAAAAAATCTAGGATGGATTTAAGGGAAAGAAAATATACTGACCAGATGAGATTTAGGAGATCTTGACAAATCAGCGTCCAGTTCTTGAACTCCTGTTGACTAAAGAGAGAGACTAGAGAGTGTTGGTCAATATTGGACTGCAAAATTAAATGCTAATTACTCACTATTCCTCCAATAATGTGGGTTATCAGTGGACAATTGATAAAACCACCAGAGAAAAAGCGAGAACATCATGAATAAAAAATCTGAGGGATTTAAGGGGAAAAAAGAAAAAGAAAAAGAAAAAGAAAAAAAAAAATATATATATATAATATATATATATATATATATATATATATATATATATATACTGACCAGGTGAGATATAGGAGATCTTGATGGATCAACTTCCAGTTCTTGACTCCTATAGACAAAAGAGGGAGAGACTAACGAGTGTTTATATATATATATATATATATATATATATATATATAGACCAGGTGAGATATAGGAGATCTTGATGGATCAACTTCCAGTTCTTGAACTCCTACAGGCAAAAGAGGGAGAGACTAACGAGGGAGGAAATATTAAAATAACATTAATTTTCAAACAATATAATTAGTAGTTAATTTTACAAACTATATTTTTTACTAGCATCTCGAGTCTAAAAGACTCGATTTTGGGACTATAAATCGAGTCTTTTATGCTCCATTTTTATGGTCTGATTCTGTTTGATGTGACATTTTTTCCACGTGGCGACTACTTGGAAATCGAGTCTCTAAGACTCGATTTACAACCAAAAAAAATTTCCTCTCCCTCCATCCATTCCCAGAGCAAAACCCACCACAAAAAAAAAAAAAAAAAAAAACCCACACATTCAGCCCACCTGGGTCGCGCGCCCAGGTCGCGCAGGCCAGCGCGCGCCCAGGCCACGCGACCCAGGTGGGCTGAGTGTGTGCGTTTAAGGGAAAGAAAATACTGACCAGATGAGATTTAGGAGATCTTGACAGATCAGCGTCTAGTTCTTGAACTCATGTGGATTAAAAAAGAGAGACTAGAGAGTGTTGGTCAATATTGGACTGCAAAATTAAATGCTAATTACTCACTATTCCTCCAATAATGTGGTTATCAGTGGACAACTGATAAAACCACCAGAGAAAAAGCGAGAACATCAGGAATAATAAATCGGAGGGATTTAAGGGGAAAAAAGAAAAAAAAAAAAAAGAAAGAAAAAAAAAAATATATATATACACTGACCAGGTGAGATATAGGAGATCTTGATGGATCAACTTCCAGTTCTTGAACTCCTATAGACAAAAGAGGGAGAGACTAACGAGTGTTTTTTTCTTTACAGGGACTAGCAAGTGTTGGTCAATATTGGATTGTAAAATTAAATTCTAGTCAATGTCATTGACTCACTACTCCACCAATAGTTTCTCAAAAAAAAAAAAAAAAAAAAAAAAAAACTATTCCACATGTGGGTTACTAGTGGATTCCAGGTAAGCAAGGGGTAGGATTTGGTACACGTGGTGGTGGATTTGATCGAACGGACGGGTATGGTTCTTAGAGGCAAAAATGGGAAATTAGCCATAGATGCTAAAGAATATAGTTAGTAGGCATTGGTTTGAAAGTATATATAATAGTAACATCTCGACTCTTAAAGAGTCGATTTTGGGGCTATAAATTGACTCTTTAATGCTCAATTTTCATGGTCTGATTCTGTCCGATGTGGCATTTTTTCCACGTGGTGATTACTTGGAAATTGAGTCTTAAAGACTCGATTTACAAGCAAAAATTTTTTTCTCTAAGTCCATCCATTCCCAGTGCAAAACCCACCGCCAAAAAAAAAAAAAAAAGCCCACCTGGGTCACGCTGCCTGGGCGCGCTGCCTGGGTGCAGCGTGACCTAGGCAGTGCGCCCAGGCAGCGCACCTAGGTCGCGCGCCCAGGCAGCCCGCCCAGGTCGCGCGACCAGGCAGGGTCGCGACCTGGCAGCGCGACCCAGGTGGGTTTTTTTTTTTTTTTTTTGTGGTGGGTTTTGCTCTGGGAATGGATGGACGTAGAGGGAAAGTTTTTTGGCTTGTAAATCGAGTCTAAGAGACTTGATTTCCAAGTAGTCGCCACGTGGAAAAAATGCCACATCGGATAGAATCAGACTATAAAAATCGAGCATTAAAAACTCGATTTATAGTCCCAAAATCGACTCTCTAAGATTCAAGATGTTACTATTATATATACTTTCAAACCAATTCCTACTAACTATATTCTTCAGCATCTATGGCTAATTGCCCATTTTGGCCGTTCTTAGACTAGTAGAATTTTACATTTTAGAAATAAAAGGTGTACGGATTTGGATTTGGATTGGGTAGCATCCATAATTAAAATAGGAATTACTAATATATGCACTTTAGGTCCACTTTAGGTTATATTTTAATAAGAGTCCTACCCATTAAGGTATTTATTTTTGAAAAAAAATTTATTGAAAATTGAAAATTTTTTACATTTTTTTTAATTTTTAATAATTTTTTTTTCAAAATAGTATACTATTGTGTATCTTAGAGCGCACGTTAGTAAAATCTTTTAATAAATTATTTTTAAAAAAAATTTAATAAAAAAAGGAAAAAAAATTTATCTTTTTTTTTTTGGACAAGTTTTGAGAGCTCTCTCATTTTTTGTGTCTTTATTTTTTATAATCTCTACCAAACCTGATGATGCCGATGACCAGTAAACTTGGAATTTCTTTTTCTTTTGGCAAATTGATATCATTTGACTTAGGGAAATTTTCACGATTGTACAGCAAACTCTTATGTACTGCAAACTCATGTAGTTTATATATATCAGCCTATTATCAGACAGTTGTTATGTGTTTTTATACATTTTGTTCTAGCTATTAAGTTATTTTCAGTACGTTGTACATATCACGCTTAATTGTCAGTGTTCTGATAGAGTTTTTGCTTTGCCTGACATGATGCACATTACAATAATGTGATATTAAAATTTTTGGTTTATTTTTTTATTATAATCTAAAATTACAAAATATATCATATTATCTTACTCTCATCACCTTCCTAAACAATGTAATGTTATATTTTTATATCGAGATTATATTAATGTAAAATTACAATAATGTAATATTACGATATAATGTAATATCAACGGAACGCAGTTTTATTGATATTTGCTTGAATGGACTGAAATTTTTCACTTTTGCTTGTGCGGGAAGATCCTGGTCCTTTTTTATTTTTTCCTATTTACTTTTATTATACTCTAATCATTTACCACCTCAACAATGAATTATTTTTTTTCACTAGACTTATTGACAAGAAAAAATTCATTACTTGGTGATACATGGAAAAATTTTCTTTCCATTTTACTTCTTTATGAACTAAACACTGAATTTCTCTCATTATTTGGTGTACTCCTTCTTTCAGGAGTGAACCACTGAGAAATTGCACATGCACATAGACTGAGAATGGACAAGGCATTGGCTTTACTTTGTGGTGTTTTATAATTAGTTTCTATGTTTTGTGATTTTTCATCATAAATGCGGACCATTTGGCGTTGTGAAATGAGTTGCTGAGAATTCTTTTGCACCACTTATATCTTGTGGTGCAAAAGAAGTTTTATACATTGGAGGGAGAAAGTGGAGAAGAGTGGTGCTTATATAAGGAAAAAGGAGAGGGGGAGAAAAAAAAATGTAGTAGAATAAAATCTTGAAAAATAAAATGGAGAGCTTTTCCGATAGAGCTCCATCCGAGCAATGTGAAGCTTGGATTAGTCGGCTATGGTATATAACAAAAGTTGTTTACACTTTTTTTATATCAAGTGACAGTGAAATTTTCATTTACGTGCTGTTTAACATTTTTCTATTATCTTTTTGTGATCATCTTGTAATGCCTTGATACTCTTTTGGTGCTTCTGCCCTCAAAGAGTTAGAGGCACAACCAAAGTTAATTTATGTTTTCGTAGATCTGAAAAAAAAAAAACAAAAATTAATGGAGCTTTTATTGTAAGGCAAGGCATGGAACTTGTTCTCATACTAGGACAGATAAGAGAGCTGGACAATTTGGCAGCTTATCTAGAAATATTTCTAAGAGATGCAGAAGAAAAAAAAATCGTCTTTGCAATCCTTTCCTTCCTTTCTGGTTTTAATTAGCAAGGGAGAGAATGAACTGTATGATCTTGTAATTGATTAGAGAAAAATTCAGCCAGTGCCATGTCATTTGGAATGGGACTTTTTCAGTGAATAAAGTTTCTTTCCGAACTAACTTGAAAATAACCCTACAAATTCCTTATATATCTTTTATATTGAATGTGAATTTTGAAATCTAACTGTCGGATTGTATGTTCTTATTATATTCTCATGCTTGCAAAATTTCAAGAAGATCAAATATCAATTGTTATGTCATCAAATAAGTGTTAAAATTTCAAGTTTTTGTAATCTAAAATTGTGTTTAAAAAATAAGTTTATTGATCAAATAATAAATCTGCAATTATTTTTTATTTAAAATTATATAGACCAGTTCTGGAAGTTTTAGACATCTACTAAATTAAACTCCCTTTTTTAAAACAATTTTGAAGACATTCCAAGAATTTTCCATCCACAAACCCCAAAGGTATTGAGTTGTTTACGTTCAATCAACAACAAGAACATCAACGCGCATAATATTTTCATCAAAGCAAGCCGTATATATGTGGATTGATCCGGGGGGGAAGAAGGGTAGCAACCTATTCTAAATTTTTAGAGATAATCTGCTACTAAACCATTCGCAAAAAAGAAGGTGCATGCATCTAAGCATCTAAACCTAGTTTATTTATGTTCTAGTTTCACTCTAAATTTTGCACAATATGCTGAATTTTGATATTTTTTATTTATGTTTAAGCATTTTCTTGAATGAGATTTTAAAATGACGTGAAGAAACATGATGAATTAAGACATGTAATGATTAAATGTGTTAAGTTTGGACTCTGAACATTATTTTAATCCATATGATAATCATGAGTTATTTCATCAATACACCGTGATGATGACATGAAAAATATATGTTTTATGCATAACATGAAATGGCCAATAACTCCTACAGGACCAAAATTTCATTGAGTGGGATGGGTGCCTAACTTTTCTTTTCTTTTTATTAAGAAACAAGCTCTCATACACAAAAGGGAGAAGAGATGGGTTCTAATAAAAATGACCTGCTCATGTTTAGGTTCATGAAAGAAAGGTTTAAAAGATGGGGAACATCAGAGAATCATCACAATGGGCTAATTGACATGTGATAACATCCCCAAAGAAAGGTCCACCTGTGATACTCCAAAGCTCATCATATTCATTGAAATCAATGTTTCTTTAACATCTACACTTAGAAATACTAAGTGCCAATTCTGTGCCTACTTACCCAGTTTTATAAGAGGCAGTCTTGCATCCAACTCTTGGAAGGGGAAAGATTCGATAATAAAAAAAAATTAAAAAAAAAAAAACCCATTCGCACTACTATTACTGTTTAATAATTACCACCAAAAAAATTTATTATTTAATATTATAATTAGATTATACAAGAGTAATGAATATAAGAATTGCATACAATAACAAAAGGCTGATCCGAACACAAAATCTTAACTATCACATCATCTCTTCATTGCTACCACAAATTAATGCCATGTCTATTGAATTGACACTTTGACAAAAATAAAGGACATCAATTTAGATTTAGTTACTATAAGAGCCTTTTGTAATAAAAGTAAAAGGAATGTGTTATCCTCCTTTTCTTTTTCTAATTTTTATCTTTCTTTGTAGTTGTCTATAGAACATATAAAACTATAAGTAAGATTGTACAGTGATAAATGATCAGCTCTATTTATGATTTAGTTTCTCCAAATGTGGGACGCCAGAAACCTTTCTTACCAACGAGAAACTGATCCTTATACAGTGTTAGTGACCAATGAAGTGAATGCAAGATAAGACTAAGCTTATTAATAATTTCCATGTTGTCCTGAACCACAATATATCCACCTGGTCTCAGAATGCAATCCATCTCAAGGATTACATCTAAGACATCACATCTGGAAAAATAGCAAATATCTCAGATCACCAAATAAAGTCGAACTGAAAAATATTGATTTAGGTTTAGCGTTTCTTTTCTTTTTTAGGGTAAAAATTTATTTGAGCCAAATAGAGACACAATTTTCATATTTCTATTACCATTCATAAAAAAATTCCCATATTGGTTATGAGGTAGCAATCGCCATAGGTTAAAAGGGCAGTGAACCAAATCGTTGCTCTACCTTTGTGTAAGATTTCTGAAGAGAAATCTGGAATGCAGTAGATCATAAGTTCGAGGATAGGTGTTTAAAGACTCGCACCAGTCGTGATAGATTCCAATCAACCCTCTGTCAAATATAATAGACAGAGTATCTGGTACATCAATGGGGATGACATTCATTGCCCTAACAGGTAGATCAATAAGTGCTGCAGCAAATCTGAAAAAAAACAAAATCACATTCGGTTTAAAGAATAGATCATTACTCCTTGCAGAATAGAAGTCAGAGAAGAAAAAAAGAATAGATTATTTTTAAGTCCAGCTATTAAAATATAGAGCCCTCCCCTTGCATCTTCACATTTAAGGAGAGAGAAAACTGAGAGTAAGGGAAAAGCTAGAGACTAATGATTAACTAACAAAACAAACAAAAATGAAAAAAAATGGAGTTCACATATTGCTAACTTTGTATACTTTACCCTCCATAGTGAGCATTCATATCCATCACATTCCTCACACTCGACCAATTTATGGCAAGGTCATTCAAATAAACATCCGATACAAGGTCAGACCAATGTTTTGTGTCCTCATAGAACATTTCTACAGCACCTGATTCAGTTGATAGGCTTGGAGGTTTACTACTAAGCCTCTTGGGCCAGGGCACAGGCCAGCTGAACAAGTTACCCATACTATCAACTGGAAGCAAAGAAAGACAATGACTGAGAGGCACATACCTACCACAGAAATATAGAGAAGATTAGCACAAATACAGAAATTTTTTTGAATAGTATTCTAAAAATTGATTCTCAGGCAATGCGCCAATAGCATTAAAAATAGCTGCAGCAATGTTAATGTGATGGAGAGAATATGCTCTGGAAATATACCATGAACTGTTTTTCCCATCTTTCTGATCACATAATGGTGGGTAATTATTATTTTTTCGTTTTTCATAGCAGGAAGGTGAGACAGGCTTTTGGTATATTACAAGCCCAATTCCAGATGAATCAATTGTCCTAGCCACAACTTTCCAGCAAATTGATTTGGTCAAAGCCACCATAGCTGCAAGAATCATTAAATGAGAATGTCTAAGTTTGATCAACCAGACACCTATTCAAGTTTTTCTATATCACATATTGGTAAATCTTAAAAGGTCAGAAAACACAAACCCTTCCATATATTCTGATCTCTTTCATTGTCACGATAGACTGGTGTAGCAGACCACACAAAAAAGCCACCAGGCCTAAGAATTCTGTTGAGTTCCAATAATCGTTTCCCACCTAATATTTACAACCAAAGAGACACAACACAGTCAATGAATACAAAATAGTACTTCAGAATTAAAAGCGAAAAACAGTTGCACAAAGTACCATCTGCATCCCAGTGAACCCTGCATCATGCACAATGAATCAAATCATATGCATTGTCTGGAAATGTCAGCTTTTTTGTTCCAATGACTGACAGAGTAGCGGGAATTCCTCGTTTAAGAGCAAACTGTATCTGAGCTTCATGCTCATCCTTTGGAGCAAATGACATGGTAATAACATTTTGTCCAGTAAATAGCCACCAAAACTAGCAACACCACAACCAACATCTAATATAACCCGGATGTGCCTCCCCCATTCAACAGTTGGTAAAGTCTAGAGTAAAACAATAGATAAAACAATTCATTCAATAGTCTTCAAGAAAAATTCCATTAATTCCAATCATAACAAATTCAGTTTTAATATATAAATATAATCTATCCTACTATGAGAGTTTCACTTTATGCTCCACCAATCGCAGCCTGCTGTACATTCCTTCTTTTTTCCTCCTCATAAAGTAACCAAAGTTAAAAATGGGACAAAAGAATCACACACAGCATACTGCAGATAATGGAGCATAATGTGGAACAATAAGAATAGGACAAATGATTTTTATTCGTACATTGACGAGTAAGACATAAATGAAGGGTCAATCCTCCAAAAGAGAGCCAAATATCCTTGTTTTGCACTGGACTTTTGCAAAAATCTTATCACTACCACTTGCATAGTTTGTTTCTATCTTCACATATTCAAGATGGAGAAGAAATAAATAGATACTAATTTAGCTGGCAAAATTCATAAGCTTTTAAACTTAAAGCAGTAAAATGGTATACCCTTTCTATAAATTCAACGTAGCTAATAACTCCATCCTTGAATTGAGTGCCACCTCCAGGAAAACAAGGAAATCGCCAGACTTACGCACCCAGTTTTGGTCCTTCTTGTACTCAACAAGCTTTGGGTGAGGGACATTATTATACCATACCTGGGAATAAAAAACAAAAGAATGCATCATCATTCTTATTAAATCCGAACAAGAAATTCTGTAATTCAGTCTACCATTGATCAACTAGACTAGTTGTCATTACAAAATTCAATTTAGATATAATAACCACAAGTGATGTATTTTCATTCCTATTTTTTGCTCCATAAAATTAGCTCGCATAATGAAAATCATTTCAGTTTCCAATGAATCAACTGTTATAGCAAAATTTTGCTTATAATTGAATCATTTGCCACCAAATAGTAAAGTCTGCTAAAGTCCATTTCAAAAGAATGCCTCATCACTCGTCTCGGTAAACCAGATTTCCTTTAAAGGACCAGTATATTTTGCTCTAGCAAATTAGCTTTTACAAATAAAATTTTCAATACAATTGGCAAAAGCAAAAAGCAATTCACCATTTCCTAATAGATTAAGCTTTTGAGACAATGGATAATTTATCAAATTATAAGTAATGGTTCAAACTCGTAGTCAATGCAGAAACTGAAAGCTTCAAAAAAAAAATTAAGCTTTTCCAAATTCATCAAGATCGATCTTTATACTCTATAGCTTCAAAATTAAACTCTTCCCTAAGCATCGAATATGGCATGCAATGCAATTCAGGTACGAAAACGCAGTCGTTTTAAAGGGGGTAAAAAAACGACGGAAACAAAAAGTCTGACCTTACCATGTCTCTGCTCTTAGGCCACGGAAGAGGGATCCGATAACCCGAGGGAAGAGGAACCAAGCAACGCGGGTTCGGGTCGGGGCAATGGCGTTCACGGTGCTCCATATGTCTCCGCGCCTTCAAACACGGTATGAAATCAACGGCCACAGTACCTTTACACAGCTTCCAATCAATACGAGGGGAATTCGGATCCGCATTGATCACCGCAACAGCAGCGGCGGCAGAGACGCCGTCGTTTTTGCCGAGGCGGAGGCGGTGGAAGTAGAGAAGAGAAGGTAAGGATTTGATTTGGTGTTGGTGAAGATCAGGAATGCGAAGCAGAGGAGTAGTACTGAGAGGGTCAATATGAATGGGAATTTTCTTTCTTTGATTAGGTTTGGGACTGTGATAGCCATTGTAGAGCAATAGAGAAAGTGTGAGAGAGTTTTTGAAGTGTAAAGAAAGGAGCAAGATCTGAGTGAGATTTGGAATGGCGTTACCTGGGGATGGTGGAAGTAACAGAATATAAGAAAAAAGGGAGGCTTTGTAGTTTGTTCTCTAAAATACTAGTATTCTGCAAAGCTTTGACCTCTGACTTCTGAGAGAGGCGCTTTCGCGGTTTCGCCCGTAACTCTGTATTCCACACATGGTCCCTTTATGATGTTTTGAATTTTGATGACGTTCAATGTTTTGATGGCATTGAAAAGTACTTTTCAAATTATTTTCATTGTTTCGTGACATAGAATATGTGTCTTCTTTAATGTGGATTTGATTTTAGAAGTGGGATTGATCTAAATTGGAATTTATATTATAGATACAAGTTGATAATAGGTTCTATATTTGATCTCATGTGACTATTGAGTACAATAGCAAGCACGTGCAAAACTAGTTTTAAAATAAAACCATAAAGTCTATAACAACAAACAAGACATGATAGACAGACCAAGCTACAAAGAAACGGGGGAGAGAGAGAGAGAGAGAGAGAGAGAGAGAGAGAGAGAGAGAGAGAGGAGAGAGAGAGAGAGGAGAGAGAGAGAGAGAGAGAGAAGAGAGAGAGAGAGAGAGAGAGAAGAAGAAGAAGAAGAAGAAGAAGAAGAAGAAGTGTATGACAGACCGCACCCCCGGCCCCTTTCGAAATTGGGCCAAACCCATGTGAATGGGTGGAGTCATTTTATTGCCTCTCAAAATAGAGGTTCAACTAATTATATTTTCCCCTTTAGATTAAGATTTTTGCAATGGAGTCACCACTTATTTAATTATTGGAAAAAAAAAAAACCATAATTGAAAATTTCATCATTTTATTAATTTGAAACTGAATTTACATTGATCATAGAAAATTACATGGCTTTGGTCCTAGATACAAACTAAGATAAAGTACATGACTTTGTTTCCTAATTACAATCAAGAAATTAAAAATAACATGAATAAGCATTGATCTATTAACTCTTAATCTAAGTTCAGAGGCTATGTTACAAGGTAGGAAGGTGTTAAGCACCCACCTTGCCCGATGAAACTAGTTTTTTGGATTATGATGGCCAACATTCATATCATATAATAGAATATAATATCAATCAATTTGCATGTTAAATTTAATGTGTATTCATATGATAAACCCTAATTCCATTTATTAATTATTGCATTTCGATTGAAAAAATAAATTCTAGTGAATGTGTGTGGATGGTGATATCCTAGATTCAAGGATTTGAGAAAATTATAAAATTAACATGTTTTTCATATTTTGGATGAGGATTTAAGATTAAGCTAGTGTCATGCATAAACATGTAATGAACAACTAAAAACATGTAAAGAGTGCATATCAACATTTAAGAACATTCAAACATATTCAAGAAATTTAAATAATCATTAGCATGCTCTAATCTTAAATTCTCATCATAGTTATATAAAAAAACAAGTTATGTTACTGGATGATCCTTCATGGAAGATCCACACAGTGAAGGAAGGGACTCTTGATGGAGGCCCTAAAGAAAGAGTAGGTCCCACTTAATACCTTAAGTCTCAAGAAGACCAAAATAAGACAAGAATACTTTATTTCACTAGAACTCAAGAGGGGAGAAGAAAGGGTGTTTCTGTATCTTGGAATGGAGGAAATGAGGGTTTATATAGTGGTAGTGGAGAAATTATGAATGGAAGGGCTTTTAATAAGGTTGATAAAGGATCAAAGAGAATCATGAACCTAAACCCTATTTCAATATTTAGAGAAAGCTGGTACATTAAATTTGGAAGTTAGTGGGAGTAATGTGCAAGCAAAATGTCTAAAACCTTGGTTTTCCCCGAGCTCTTGTAATAGTTTCAGAGCTAATTTTGAAAAATCATATCGTTCTTAATTTGATCGGAATTACCTCATTCTTGTTGCTCAAATTGAAGTCACAAATGTCTAGTTTTTGTAAAAATTAACCTCACCCATAGATTCAAAATATTTAGAGAGATGTCAATGAAATGATGAGCATAGGTCATTTGTTGGAAAATAGTTTCAGCATAATTAACATTAATTGACCCCAAATTGGTTTCTAATTAACATTAATAAGCTCCAATAACTTCCATTTCAGAATTAATCAGTCCCAAATTTACCCCAATTAAAAAGATAATTACACAAATTACCCATTAAATAATTAATGTTTGATTATCTAATTAATCAATGTGCACAACCTTACTATAAGTTGTAGTCCTAGCCAATCAAATTATGACACGTAATTAATTTCAAATTGATTATAATATAACCAATTGGAATCAAATTTTCATAATCACATATAGTCAGACTCAATTGGAATAGTGTATCTCAGCCAGTAAAACTTGATTTGATGATAACTTTCAATCTAATGGTTCGATTAAGGTTTATGACCAGTCAATCTGATCGTTATAACATCAAGATCATTTTGATGAAATGAAATTAAGGATTTAATGGCCACAATTAAGATGCCTATTTTCAAGGTAAAATTACTCTTTTACCCTCTATGTGAGGTTAAACATGGGTTGCAAAATGGGGTGTCAACAAAGTGTCGATAAGGGTTTATGGTTGTCTACAAAAGAGAATAAAATGGAGGAAAGTGTTGGGTCACTGCTGACTAACCCAGAAAAATGGAAGAAGATGAAGAAGAGGAACCATTCCATCGGTTGAAATTTGAATACCAGCCGGTATTGGCCGAAATCAACCGGAATTCTCAGAATGTGCCAAAATTTTGCTTAAGATGGAACAAGGAGGTATTTCATTCTGGTTTGCTTACTGGTACGGTTTTTTCAAGCAGTTTTGCATGGAATGGAACAAAATTCAAAACAATGAGTTTAACTAGAGGATTTATACGCTAATAGGTCCTAGACAAGAAACTTTAACTTGGGATGCTTTTTAAAGTAAAGAACTTCTCTTTGAATCACTTTTTTGGAGTAGATTTGGTGTGTTGTGGGAAAAGAGCCGTGGGGACTTTTTATAGTGTTTAGAGAGAAGGGATAGGGCTCTTCCCAAGCAATGTGGGATTAACTTTGCCACATTTCCATTAAAAACTTTCCTTACATGAACATCTGAAACCCAAGTGCATACACATGCTTGAGTATGCTGGATTAAGTATGCATACACCTGCTTAGGATTCTTGCATGGTTTTTCCTCTTCCAAAGCATTCTTTAAGTTGAAGAGTTTCTTTAGCTAGGACTTAGACCAATCTCAAACCCTTCTATTGATTTATTCATTGAGGAATGAGAGCTCGAATCGTAATGGATACAAATGAAGTGTCTATAATCACACCTAAGGTTCCTCAACATCATAAAAGGCTCCTCAACATCATGAATTAAGAATGCTTCACACAAACATTAAAAATTCTCATAGCCTTAAAATTTTGCAAAGGATATTCCCCATTAAATATATATCATTACATCCATCATTTAATGGCAAAGACCATTTTGACACAATACCACAAAGTAAGGGTGTGCAGTGAACCCGCCAACCAAGGGCGGAGCCAAAATTTTTTGTTTGGGGGAGTCGATTTGTGTTAATGAATTATTAGTTTATACAAACTTCCATACACATACACAAACACATACATCTATATACACATAGCGAATGTAGTATCTTTTATAGTGATTTTTTTTTATACAAAATAAAAATTTTACTCTACTTTAATCTAAGCGTGTATGTATGTGAAACTCCCTCCTGAAGATTTTAAGAAATACAAAAACACATTTTACAAAAAATAAAAAATAAAATTTGAAAACCAATACATTCTCTATAACTACTAAAGACCAATTGGAAATTTTTTTTTAGAACTTTATTTGACTAACTCAAATATTTGGGGGCTAATTATTAAAATATTAAATATTTCTCTATAATATAAAAATATTTTCAAAAATTTTGGGGGCCCTCCACCCTAACATGTAGTTTTGCCCCTACTGCCAATCCACCAAAACCGACCCAACCCAATCCAATCCATCGGGTTGGGTTGGTTTTTAATGGTTGGTGGGTTAGGTTGAGTCATGAAATTTTTTTTTACAGTGGGTTAGGTTGGGTTTAGGTCATGAGATTTAGAAATATGCCTAACCCAACCCGACCAGCCTATATTTAATATATTTTAAAATTTTAAAAATATATATTATATAATTTTTTTTATTTACTTTTTTGCCCGTCTTCGTAAATAAAACCTAAGCCCTAAGTTCTTCTCATATAGTTTGTATTTGTTTGGTGTTATACTCATGATCATTTGGTTATAAATTTGTTCTTATTTGTGGTGGCATTGTTCTAATGTTTAATTTAATGATAATAATAGTAATAATGAATTTTTTTTTTAAAAAAATTGTCCAATCCAACCTAACTTGATTCACGTGGGTTGGGTTGTGTTGGACCCCTATAATGGGTTGGGTTAGGTTGGATTTTCTTTAACTCACCATGATGGGTTGGGTTGAAAAAACTCTTCAACCCGACCCAACTCAACCCATGCACACCCTTACCAAAAAGTTAGGAACTCAACACATTAAAAATGTTAGAGACCAAATTGAAACATAATGTAAAGTTTATGGACCAAACCATGGTTATCAGTATCCTGATCTGAATATTATGATCTTACAATTCTAAGATCTGACATCCTTAAACTATCTTGGATCTCACTAGGATCTCTACTAAAGTCAAATTCATGAGGGATCCCGATTCGGATCTTAGGATCTTATAGGATACTTAAGATCCTATTATATAAAAAATTAAAATAAAATAAAAAATTCTTTTTTTGGGCCTCCAAATGGAGCCCAAATGCCCCAAATTTATTATAAAAAAATTTTAATAAACAGATGAGCAAGTGGCCTTAGCCCAAATTTATAAACTTTAGATATAAACTTCCTTTTTTTTTGGCTAGGTGAAAATGATATATAAAAAAAAGTTCATACTATTAGGGATGCATCTGAGTTTGGTGATGCCAATGGAAATGAAGTGAATGAATCCCCAAATGTTTTAATGATTATCTATTAGATGATGCGGGTCATGTGGCTACTAAAAATGATGATAATGTTATTTATAATGATCAACCGTACTATCCTATCATAACAAAAATTTTGTTGTAACAAATTATAGCAACAATATTTTTATTGCAATAATCTATTACCATAGACTGTCCTATCATAAAAAAATTTTGTTGTAACAAATTATAGCAACAATATTTTTATTGTAATAGTCTATTGCCACAGACTTTATCGCAACAGTGGGCAACATAATTTATTTTTATTTTTTTTTTGCAGTATAGGTTTATTGCAACAAAAAATTTTGTTGTTATAAGGTTTTTTTCTTATAGTGATTTGTAATTTGATACTTTATTAGTAATTTAACTAATTTGTGTCAAAAATTAATTTTTTTTTTTCAATGCTTCTTTAATATATATATATATATATTTTTTTTTTTTTCTATATATATATATATATTATAAATTATAATTATGGATTTTTTTTAATCGAAAAATAGGATCTTACAATCCTCATGCCAATCCTATGATTCGATCCTTGAACTTTCTCATGATCTCGTGTAGGATCTTGATCCTGCTAAACAAGTATTAACCCAATTTTATTTTCATTGGACTCAAATTTTTATTTAGAGCGCTTAAAGATTTTTTTAAAAAAAATTTCTTTTTAGGGAAGTCAATAATGAACAACCCATGTTAATTTTAATTTTTTTTTTCTAGGATATATAATTTTATTTTTCAAAGTAAGATCGTTCACATGAACACATGTGAACGATCTAAACAATTAAACATTAGGTAGCGTCGCCCTTATAAAAGCTAGCATTTTGGCATCACATGGGATTAAATTACACCTAAAGTTCCTCGACATCATACCTAAAGTCCCAAACACTTCTATTTTGGAGGCACCTAATTCAAGATTAGGCTCATATGCTTGGAGGAGTATTCTTAGAGGAAGGGATGTAATTCTAAGTGGAGCTAGGTGGAGAGTTGGGAATGGGCAAAAGATAAAAATCTGGCAGAGTAAATGGCTACCCAAGACGTGTGCAGCACCATTACTTGAATGCCCTATAGAGGATTTTGCAAATTCAAATGTAGATTCTCTAATAGACCCCATTAAAAGAGAGTGGATATCAGAGTTGGTGGATGGGTTGTTTGTTCCAGTGGTTGCAGAGAGCATAAAAAAAAAATCCCATTAAGCCATGTTGCTTTAGAGGACAAGCTGTACTGGCCTTACACTAGTAATGGAGATTATACCTGCAAATCGGGGTATAAATTTCTTAAAGAAGAAGCTGAAATTTCATCCATCCCACAAGCCTCACCAGACAGTGACAAGCACTTTGGAAAAGGATCTAGTCAATGAAGGTGCCACCAAAAGTGAAGAATCTCATGTGGAGAGCTTGCCGTAATGCCATGCCCACTAAAACAGCTCTACTAAGACGAACCATCTGTTGGGGTTTATGTCCTAAACCCAATTTATTGGCATGTATTTAATAATTAAATTGTTTAATTATATGAGACTATCTATAAATGAACTAATGGGACATTATCATAGTCCATGAGATGCATTGTATGTGATTTAGTCACAAAAGATGTAAATCACAAGTTTCTTGTAAACTCAAAATGTAGTTCGTAGTTGGTGATGAAAATGAGCATTTCATCTGCGAAGACTATAACATATCAACTAAGATGATTTGTCTTGATCATAGAAGTAGAGACCTCTAGTTGGTATGTTGATATGTTTTAAGAGTTAAGATATATTGAATTGGACCGCTGTGAGATTTATTCTTCTCCTAACGACTGTCAAATGAATAATAAATCTCACGATTTCTATTTACATCAACTCTAAATCCTAAGAGAATAATGAATCTGATCATGAGATGTAGGTTGCTTTGATATATCAGGAGTGAGATTTATTAGTTACGGTCAAAACCTCAGTATGTTGGGCAGCCACATTTAGTGTTGATGGAACATATTTCTCAAGATGAAATTCATAGTCTCTTAACGGAGATACAAATATTCCCTTGAGATAAGTTTAATAGGTTTAGTTATTCAGAGTGTTGGACCCAACCACTTTAGTAAGGAGTTACTAAAGTATGTATTTATGAAATTGGATTTCATAAATATATGATGAATAACATAAAAGATTAAACTGGGTACTCAAGGATTAAAATGTAGTAATCTTCAAAGTGATAATCTATATTTATGACTTTGGATTACTACGAATATTTTAATGAAGGGGTTACATGCATAATAAAGTCTTGGATATAATTTATTAATAAGGCGTAGAGTGCAACTATATTTATATAGTGGTATTAAATATAGTTAATGGTAACTTTGAACTTGTCAAGAGTTGACGGAAAAATCCAAAGCCCATTGGAGCTAATGTCTTATTGGTCCCTTTTGGTCCCAGTCTAAGCCACACACTAAAGCCTAATTGGAAAGGCCCAATAGGCCAGCCCAATTAGATAATCAATTAGTTATAAAGGAGAAACATACAAAATTTTTATTAGTAAAAAAAAAAAAAACGGTGTGTATGTGAGTGTGAGACACACTTTCATTCTCCATTCGAAAACTAATAGAAAGACCACACATCTTGGGCGTAAAGTGGAATTGGAGTGAAGATTAAAAGTGTCCCAAGTGCTTCTAATCTTTGTTTTGAATTTCTCCACACCAAGGTACGTTATCTTGTTCTTAAATTCTGAAATTACATAGTGCATGTTATCAATCATAAATGAAATGAATTCTTATTTCTTGCTTCCGCTATGTGTTTTGTATGAGATACAAAACCAATTTTTTCCATCAATTAGTATCAGAGCCAGGTTTTCATATCATGATTGTATAGTGTGTGATTCACTACAAAAAAAACTGGCCTACTGCGGCGGGCCAAAACCGCCGCTAAAGCCCCAAAAACCGCCGCTATAGGTACATTTCACCTATTGCGGCGGGGGCTATTGCGGCGGTTCTACCCGCCAGCCTTGTCGCGACGCAGTATCTTTATTGCGGTGGTACAAAACCCGCCGCTGTAGATACGCCCTTTAGCAGCGGTTTTGGTCTATTGCGGCGGGCATAAAACCGCCGCCAAACGACATTTGAATTCGTGTCAATTGACTTTTAGCGGCGGACACACGGCGCCGCTATATGTGCATACCTTTAGCAGCGGGTTATAAGCGCCGCTATAGGGTTTCATTTAATACATAAAATGCACCTATTGCGGCGCTTTTTGACCGCCGCTATATGTGCATACCTTTAGCGGCAGGCTATAAGCGCCGCTATAGGGTTTCATTTAATACATAAATATGCATCTATTGCGGCGCTTTTTGACCGCCGCTATAGGTTCTTTTTTTTTTTCTTTTTTTTTCCAGTGCGCTTTGCATCAGACCCGTTACAAAGAACTTGTTTTGCATCAAATACATTGTTCAGACCTGTTAAAAAAAACCTATAATAGTTTCAGCTCTACTATCACAATACCACAAATATATATATATATATATATATATATATATAATATATATATCTAAAATAACCTTAACAAAAACAATAAAAACTAAGTATAATTTACTAACCTGAGAAAGAATTATAGGTCCACCTTGTGAAGCAAAGAGAGTCTCATGTTTCATCATATCCACAATCAATGTAGTAAAAGTTTTCATCTCACTCTAAAAAAAGTTAAATTTAGAGCAATTAGAAATATTTTTAATTAAGCCAAAATGAAAACTAATAAATATAAAAAATTTCAAATTACCACGTATAAAGGACTTGCTGTCCTTAGTTGAATCCCAGGGATGTTGTGCAACCATACAGGTAATCCATTGGCACGAATCACAAATGAAAATAGAAAAAAAATCAGAAATATATACAAGATATAAAAAAAATACATATATAATAACAAAACACTTAAATAAATATTATTACCCATAATTCCAATCTGCACATGTATATGGTCCAATCCTAAGAACTTCTTCTGATCTTTAATGGTTTCTCATCTAAAAGACACTAAGATTGACACTAGAATTTTCACATTCCAAAGGAAATTTAAGTAATCAAATTAAAAGCCCAATAAAATTAACAGAGAAAAACACAAGCCAAGTATAACTATAACCAAATATGGCAATTGAACTCAACAAAAAAGAAGTAGAACCCAGTGGAAATTTCATCAAGAACTTACATTCCTAGAAGAATTATTTGCATTTGATCACAAATTGAAGAACTTGACTAGTACCCAATTGAAAATTTACCAAGAAATCCACAGACTAAATTATCCAATAAATAAATAAATAAAAGCTAGATGCAGTTGATATTCCCAATGAAACTAAGATTGCCACTAGGAAATTCCACATTCCAAAGGAAATTAAAGCAATCTAATTACAAGCCCAATAGAAAATTATCATAGAAAACCAAAAGCCAGTTATAGCTATAACCAAATTTGGCAAATGAACTCATCAAAAGAAGTAGAACCCAGTTGAAATTTCATCGAGAAATTTACATTCCCAGCAGAATTGTTTGCATTTGATCACAAATTGAACAACTTGACTAACACCCAATTGAAAAATTACCAAGAACCCAAACCAAACTAAGTATAACCCAATAAAAAAATTGAAAAGAATGGTGAAGTACATAACTAGCAGATTTATTGCAAACCTTATCTCAAGACAATGTCCTCACAGAAGAATTTGCAAATACGCCATATTTCCCTTTAGGAAAGATCTCAAAGTGAGAGTGGGAAAACGTCAAGAAATGTTGAATACTTCCAACACAATTTTTAGTTTTTTTGCCATCAACTCAAATCCTTATATCAGTAGGTTCTTCACAATATTCAAACATACCAGTATTATATACATCAAAGAAATTCTTAAAGCAAAACCCACAAAGCAAACCATTAAACCAATTCACATTGTTGTTTCAGTCACAATAAATGACCTTAACACAAATGACACCTATTGGCTATTGCCACACCTTAATCTGAAAGCTTCGGGTACGCTATGTATTTCAACAATTTAATGTGGAAGCAGGCATTCTTCTATACTATTTTATTCAATCCAAAATCAAACATCAAAGATTAAAGAACATAATTTTGAAATTCAAGAAAACCTGTTTGAGCTCCACAATGACATTCCTCCTCTTCTCTTCTTCTTCCGGAGACGGCACGAGTCCTTCATTAACCATGAACTAAAACCAATGAAACTATATATATATATATATATATATATAATATATATATATATTAAACCGAAAATAACATAACCCATCAAAAAAAATTTAACAAAATATTGAAAATTCGAATCTAAAAAAACAAAAAAGAGACAAACTTGAGACAAACCCAGATAAAAAGAAAGAAGAAAAACTACCTGAGCAGAGAGACTGATCTGTGCTCATCATTCCAAAAACTCTACTTGTAGCCAAAAATTAATGATCCCACACATGCCCACACAAAAATTAAATGAAATCAATCAATAAAAGTTAATATATATTTTTAACGGAGAATAATCATTGATCTAAACACACAATGGAATTAGACCAATTAATCCAAGATATATTAAAGGTAACTAGAAATAAGAGACATAAAGTTGCAATATAAACATAGATTTAATAGAATGTTCAAGCAATTTAAAAGGGAATCTGACCTCCTCCTTCATTCTCTTCAAACTTTTTGTCTTCTTCCAATCTCTGCTCTTACTGCCTCAACCCAGCCCCATCATCTTCCTCATCATTACTGTCCTCAATCTTGTCCACCTCAACCACATCATCATGCATCTACATGCATGTCCAAAAGAAAAGCATACCAGCTATGTCAGATTAGTTTAAAAAAAGATTCAAAATTTGACACACAGAGAGAGAGAGAGACTTACCTCTCTCTTCAAACTTTCTTCTCTGGCGCTAAAAGCTCCACTGGTCTGAATGTTCTCAGTGAAGATCTTCAAAAAGAATCTGTATAGTGAAAAACTCCAGACAGTCTTATGAATACTAAGTATGAAGCTTCCTTGCAGATTAAAAAACAAAACACCAAAACCAGGTATTTGGAAAGCATTTCCCACCTACTGAGCAACCATTTTCTTCTATTTTAATCAAAATGAAATTTTACCGTTTTTCTTAAATAAGTCACCCTGTCTATTTTTTATTGACCATACTGTGTCAACAATTAAGTTTTCCTAACCCATATTATGTATTAAAAAAAGTGATAAAACAACATAATTATATACAAAATTTGTAATATTTCATTTAAATTATACAATAAAATCATTTGAGATGGAGATAATCCTAATACAACTTAAACCCATTTGAAAACATAAATAATTAATGTAGTGCGCAAGTTGTGTCATCAATCATCTACAATGACCCGGGCCGCCCGACTAACAATGCTCAAGAAGTAGGAACAAATCAAGTAGTAAGGGTGTCACACCACTTCCTTGAAAAAAAAAATAATAATAATACAAAAGAGGCACTCACCACCATTGCTTGGAACCCATTGGTTGACTTTTTCTATTATACATATAAAATTGAAAAATACGAAAAGGGTTACCTTAAACAGAAGAACTAGATTTGTTGAACTTCAAAAAATAAGAAAAGATAATAATAGTTTCAGAATATACATGTTGTTGGGATCAACTATAGATGATGGATTAAAAGTGACGGGTACGTGTATATATATGATAGCTGATATAAATTGATTACTATTCAAAGTTCACTACTTTAACTTATTGTGAAAATTAAGTGTATTTCTAGATTTATTGTTTAAGCAACGAATCAATAAAAGTTAAAATATGATCAAATTATAAGTTAGAAATCAAGAACAAGAGGAAAAATAGAAGAGCATACCAGGATTGTTGCAGTCCTTATAGATGGATTCAACCATGGCGTCTTCTTTAACAACGATTCCAGGCACCGACCTCCCGCCGGAGATGTGGGACTCGCCGGACTGGTCCTCTGGGCCCCACCGTCCTTCATGCCATCCGAATACTCGATCTTAACCATGGCGTAGTAGCTTAGATTCTCCGTCTGGACCTTCGTGTTGCATTGGCGGCATCGAGGCGAGCTGTGGTGAAGGTGCGAATGGAGGAGTCGTCTTCATCGGCGTTTGCGATGGTGGTTGTTGTTGTTGAAGGTGAGATGAGTGAAGAGGGAGAGAGGGGATGGGGCGGCTGAGAAGAGAAATGAGAGAAAGAAAATGAACAGGAATAGGGTTTTATGTTGTGTTTTAAAAAGAATCAAAACGACGTAGTTTTCATAATAGTAACTTTAAAAAATGAAAAAAAAAAAAAAAAAAAAAAAACGCTGTGGTGGAGGTTAGAACCTTGGACGGGACCCTGTAAAACTACATGAAACACGTGTTAACCACTAAGGTAAATTAGGCTAATGAACATGTTTTATAAATAGTAATATTTAATATAGATATTTATATTTATATTAATATTTAATATTTATATTTAATATAGATATTTATATTATATTAATTAAGAATCATGTGTAAATTAATTCAAATAAATAAATTATTTTAAATAAAATAAATTGATAATAAAATAAAGTAATCTTTTACTCTATTTTTTAAAAACAAAGTAATATTTTACTTTAGATTTTTTTAATATATATAAAAAGGACTCACTTTAGGTTTCAATACAAAGAAAAAGAAAAAATAAAGACTCACGTAAAAAAAAAAAAAAAAAAGGATGAAGGAAAAAAGAAAAAGAGACTCATGTTAGGACTCTCTCACTATTTAGTTTTTAAAAAGACTACTTGTTAGAATTTTTTTTTTTTTTAAGGACTCACTTAAGGTTTTTTTTTTTTTAAAAAAAAAAAGAAGAAGAAGAAAGACTCACGCAAAAATAAAAAATAAATAAAAAAACTTTAAGATTAAGGAAAAAAAAGAGAGAGACTCTTATTAAAACTCTCACACTATTTAGTTTAAAAAATTAAAATGATGACGTGGAAAAAATGATTAGATGAAGAGTTTGGATTGCAGTTAAATAAATATTTTTATCAACTTAGAAATTATAGGAAAAGAAAAGATAAACTCAAAATTTATATTTATTTTTTAAAAAAATATTCTGCAATATGGTGAATTCACTTGGTCATTTTATTAATGAGCTGTGAAATAAACTTTAAAAACAAAAAACTTAAAAAATATATGAAGATAATGTAATCTAGCGGTAGATTTATCAAAATTCACATCAAATTAAAAAAATAGGGTTGGGTTCAAGTTACACTTGATATAACTCTAAAAAATGTTACACCAAGAAATAAGTTATTGTTGAATTCATATTTTGAAAATCCAACCGTTGGATCACATTTTCTATATGTTCTTAACATGCATGCCAATTTTCATGCCAATCAGATGTAATTTACCATTTGATTTTTGAACTCATCTTTTATACGTTATTTTAAACTATAAAAACTTGAATTTAAACAATTAATTAGTGACTATTAATCTTTGATTACCTTGAAATTTTGCAAGCATGAAAAATATATGAAGATAATGTAATCTAACGGTAGATTTGTCAAAATTCACATTGAATTAAGAAATATAGGATTGGATTCAAGTTACACTTAATGTAACTCCAAAAAATGTTACACCAACCAATAAGTTATTGTTTAATTCATATTTTGAAAATCCAACCGTTGGATCACATTTTCTATATGTCCTTAACATGCATGCCAATTTTCATGCCAATCGGATTTAATTTACCATTTGATCTTTAAACTCATCTTTTATGCGTTAGTTTAAACTACAAAAACTTGAATTTAAACAATTGATTGATGACATGGCTATTAATATTTTATCACCTTGAAATTTTGCAAGCATGAAAAATATATGAAGATAATGTAATCTAACAGTAGATTTGTCAAAATTCACATCGAATTAAGAAATATAGAGTTGGGTTCAAATTACACTTGATGTAACTCTAAAAAATGTTACACCAAGAATAATTTATTATTGAATTCATATTTTGAAAATCCAACCGTTGGATCACATTTTCTATATGTTCTTAACCCTATGCCAATTTTCATGCCAATCGGATGTAATTTACCATTTGATTTTTGAACTCATCTTTTATACGTTATTTTAAATTACAAAAACTTGAATTTAAACAATTGATTGATGACATGGCTATTATCTTTGATTACCTTTAATTTTGTAAGAATGAAAAATATATGAATATAATGTAATCTAACGGTAGATTTGTCAAAATTCACATCAAATTAAGAAATATAGGGTTGGATTCAAGATACACTTAACGTAACTCTAAAAAGTGTTACACCAACCAATAAGTTATTGTTTAATTCATATTTTGAAAATCCAACCGTTGGATCACATTTTCTATATGTTCTTAACCCTATTGCCAATTTTCATGTCAATCTGATGTAATTTACCATTTGATCTTTAAACTCATCTTTTATACGTTATTTTAAATTACAAAAACTTGAATTTAAACAATTGATTGATGACATGGCTATTAATATTTGATTACCTTTAAATTTTGTAAGAATGAAAAATATATGAATATAATGTAATCTAACGGTAGATTTGTTAAAATTCACATCGAATTAAGAAATATAGAGCTGGGTTCAAGTTACACTTGATGTAACTCTAAAAACTGTTACACCAACCAATAAGTTATTGTTGAATTCATATTTTGAAAATCCAACCATTGGATCACATTTTCTATATGTCCTTAACATGCATGCCAATTTTCATGCCAATCGGATGTAATTTACCATTTGATCTTTAAACTCATCTTTTATACGTTATTTTAAATTACAAAAACTTGAATTTAAATAATTGATTGATGACATGACTATTAATCTTTGATCATCTTTAAATTTTGTAAGCATGAAAAATATATGAATATAATGTAATCTAACGGTAGATATGTCAAAATTCACATCGAATTAAGAAATATAGGGTTCGGTTCAAGTTACACTTGATGTAACTCTAAAAACTGTTACACTAACCAATAAGTTATTGTTGAATCATATTTTGAAAATCTAACCATTGGGTCATTGACCCGCCGTAATTTTCATACCAATCGGATGTAATTTACCATTTGATCTTTAAACTCATCTTTTATACGTTATTTTAAACTACAAAAACTTGAATTTAAACAATTGATTGATGACATTGCTATTAATCTTTTATCACCTTGAAATTTTTCAAGAATGAAAAATATATGAATATAATGTAATCTAACGGTAGATTTGTTAAAATTCACATCGAATTAAGAAATATAGAGCTGGGTTCAAGTTACACTTGATGTAACTCTAAAAACTGTTACACCAACCAATAAGTTATTGTTGAATTCATATTTTGAAAATCCAACCATTGGATCACATTTTCTATATGTCCTTAACATGCATGCCAATTTTCATGCCAATCGGATGTAATTTACCATTTGATCTTTAAACTCATCTTTTATACGTTATTTTAAATTACAAAAACTTGAATTTAAATAATTGATTGATGACATGACTATTAATCTTTGATCATCTTTAAATTTTGTAAGCATGAAAAATATATGAATATAATGTAATCTAACGGTAGATATGTCAAAATTCACATCGAATTAAGAAATATAGGGTTCGGTTCAAGTTACACTTGATGTAACTCTAAAAACTGTTACACTAACCAATAAGTTATTGTTGAATTCATATTTTGAAAATCTAACCATTGGGTCATTGACCCGCCGTAATTTTCATACCAATCGATGTAATTTACAATTTGATTTCTAAACTCATCTTTTATACGTTATTTTAAACTACAAAAACTTGAATTTAAACAATTGATTGATGACATTGCTATTAATCTTTTATCACCTTGAAATTTTTCAAGAATGAAAAATATATGAAGATAATGTAATCTAACGGTAGATTTGTCAAAATTCACATCGAATTAAGAAATATGGGGTTGGGTTCAAGTTACACTTGATGTAACTCTAAAAAATGTTACACCAAGAATAACTTATTGTTGAATTCATATTTTGAAAATCTAACCGTTAGATCACATTTTCTATATGTTCTTAACATTTATGCCAATTTTCATGCCAATCGGATGTAATTTACCATTTGATCTTTAAACTCATCTTTTATGCGTTACTTTAAACTACAAAAACTTGAATTTAAACAATTGATTGATGGTATGACTATTAATCTTTGATCACCTTGAAATTTTTTGAAAAATATATGAAGATAATGTAATCTAACGGTAGATTTGTCAAAATTCACATCGAATTAAGAAATATAGGTTGGTTTCAAGTTACACTTGATGTAACTCTAAAAAATGTTACACCAAGAAATAACTTATTTTTTAATTCATATTTTGAAAATTCAACCGTTAGATCACATTTTCTATATGTTCTTAACATGCATGCCAATTTTCATGCCAATCGGATGTAATTTACTACAAAAACTACCAAAACTTGATTTTATACAAAAACCTTACCTATAGCGGCGGTCACAAAAAACGCCGCAATAGATCTCATCTACTGCGGCGGGCCAAAAATGCGCCGCAATAGGCGATATATAGCGGCAGTTTTTGCACCCGCCGCAATAGGTCTGCTGCAATTTCAGGGTCTATTGCGGCAGGTCATTGACCCGCCGCTATATCTCAACCGAAGGCCACTAAAGCAAGTCTATGACGGCGGGTCACTAGCCCGCCGCAATAGTACGCCGCAATATACTAGGTCTATTGCGGCGGGCCATTGACCCGCCGCAATAGATCTCATGTACAGCGGCAGGCCGAAAAAGCGCCGCAATAGGTGATCTATAGCGGCAGTTTTCGCACCCGCCGCAATAGGCCCGCCGCAATAGGCCAGTTTTCTTATAGTGATTGAATTTTAGAATTTTAGAAAACCGTTATCTTTGTGTTTCAATTTTCTCCATCATTAAGTAATGGTGGCATGTCTTAATGGTTATTGCATCATTTGAATATTATGTAGAGAATTGCATCACTTATATATATATATACACACACACACACATACATATATAGCCATTACAATTCTACAAGGTTTGGCTTTTCAAGAATTCTTTTGTCTTGCATATGTTATGGCCGTGATATCCATTCGAAAAGAAGAAGTTATTAACAAATGGTAGTTATGGAAATGGAGGGCATGAATACTACATTTGTTTGTACTGATTCTATGCACCGTTTGGTTTATGATTACATGACTTGCATATTGTTGCATGGCTTGGAGCATGGATTGCATGGCTTGATTTTGGTTTATGATTACATGACTTGCATATTGTTGCATGGCTTGGAGAATGGATTGCATGGCTTGATTTTAAGTCCACGGCTTGGCTTTCAAATGCATGGTTTGGTTTTGTACGGATATATGTGTTTTCATTTTGGCCATCTTGCATGAATAAAAAGCAAGATTTGTACATGGCTGTAAGTTATATATATAATGTAATAATTATATATTACATATATTAATTTGTATATTATATATATATAATATGAATTTTTATATATAATAAATGTTTTTATTACGTTATATATATTTATATATGTTAATGCTAGTTTAATGAAATTTATTCCTAATAAGATTAGGATTATGTTTTCAATGTGTCTAGCATTATTATAATTCTTGATCTGTAAATCTTCGTTAATAAAATCAAAAAAGTGTTTTTGATGGCAGAACAATGAAGATGTCAAAAACGATTACTTGAAAATTCTGAAAAATTCAATTTTGTGTCTTTTGATCGATCGAGTAATAGGTTCAACCGATTGAAGACATTGAATTTTGAATTTTCACTTGTTTTTGACTAAGTGTTAAAACTTTAATAAAAACAAAGTTATGTGATTAATTTTATAGTCCTTAAAAGTTATGGATATACATTACACATGTATCTAACTAAAAGATCTAATGAAATCAAAGTTGTTAGTTTAATCTTAAATTGTTTTATGATTAGAAGTCCTAATTTTTTTAATTAGAAGTTTTTAATTAGATTAAAATTCTAATTAAAAGTTATATAGTATCTAATGAGATTAGAATACTCTATCTAGTAAATTAAGGATAGAGTTCTATATAACTAATTTTTGATTCATTAGTATTTAAGGAATCTTAAATAGTTTCCTTCCATTTTAGTTAGTGATTCTAATGAGATTAGAGTCTTGAACAAGTGCAAGGTTATTAGTTGTGATGAGATCACAATTATTTAAGAAAAACCCAAATAACAAGTGGGAGTGCTTAAATAACCCTTTTGTTAAGTTTATTGTAATGTGAATAGATACCTTGTCTTGACTTCGAGTCTTGTATTCCATGTGGAGGGTATTTACTTCACGGATTACAAGGTTAAACTTCTTTGTGATTGCGCGAATGTTTGTTATACTATAGTGACATGACTTAGTAACATCACATTGAATTTAAACAATTAAACAAATTTGATGTGTAGGGTTAAAATTGTGATTAGATCATAATGTTTTTAGGACAATCCACTTGTTTTAAAATTTCTAGTGGGAGAGAGATACAAGGGTTGGATCTCACGGCCTCCATTGTTGGTTCATAATAGTGTGAAATATATACTTTGTCTTTACTTTGAGCTTAGCATTCCATGCGGAAAGTATTTATTTCATGGTACTATATGATTGAATTTCTTGGTTTATAGTAGTTTGATCAAACCCTTGTCTTAGCCTCGAGCTTTGCATTCCATACGGAGGGTGTTTTGTATCATGGCACTACACAATAAGCCTGTTAAAGGGATGAAATGTGGCTACACATGATTCTAGACAATGGTATACACTAGACTAAGTTTGATAGTATCCTCTACGCTGAGTTCTTACTATTATTACTTAGAGGCTAAAGGAAAAACGGCAAATTATTTTTTTTTTTGCAAGAGTTACCATGATAGCATTAATAATGAGAATATTTCTCGCCTGATCATAGTGGTTGGTATTCACTCTATGCTGAAGAATATTAATTGCGGGATTAGGTTGTCGTTGCACCTAGTATAGTATGTTTTTCGGGTTCCATATTATATGGTTATAGTTGCAAAATATAATGTCCCTGTAATTATGTTCGTAGTCTCAAAATTGAAGTTGCCATAAATTTTTGTTCTCTATCTACCATTTTTATTGAATCACATTAACTAAGATATATTTGGACATGGTGCTTAAAGGAGCTGAAGTACATATATATGTTTCGATTTAGCATTATCATAATTTCCTATGCATGATGCATTGATCGAAAATGGCTTATGATATGATCATAATCTCCATTGAAATGCTAATATGTTACATTGGTTTTTATCTCAAATGTGCTACAGCATGAGATGCAAGAGTTAATACTAGACTTAGACTTTGTATTAAGTCTAAATGAGATGTTTGGTATGAAATATCGTGCTACTAGAAGATATTTAATATAAGTCATATTGAGTGCCAAGAAAAGCTTAAGTAGTTCCAATTCTATACCATTTTATGAAAATATTTTCATTTTAAAATGAATTGGAATTCTTGGATGTAGAGATTAAATGTTGATCTCATATGGACATGATCCACAAGTCCTTGATAAAATCATTTGATCAATTCAGACTGTTTTGAAAATAAATTTTTATTTTTTATTTTATCTGAATTGATGACTGAATTCTACGCAAAGGAAGACATCCTTAAAGCTAAGGCTAGGATCAATATGATTTAATTCAAATTCTTAGCCTAGACCGAAAGGAAAAGGTGGTAAGAAGAGGAATTAAAATACCAAATAGTTGGGCAAGCTATTTGCCCTAGTAGTTGCTAAAAGGGAATTAGACTTAAAAGTATGACCAAAAGAAAGTGTTTCTGGTTTGGTAATGCTAAGCTTTGTCCATGATTGTTTTCTAGATGGAGATTTAAATGTTTTACTTTTTAAAGAGAAAGTTTCCATCCTTTGGTATTGTATGTTTTTGGCACTTATGTCTAGATCTTATTAATCTAAATGGTATTCAAGATTGGTGAAAGATAGGCTTTTAGAACCATTATTTGTTAAATTCTCAATCTATGAATTCTATTTAAGAGGATAATATGATTTAAGGTTCTTTTATTGTAAAAGAATATAGTTTCAATGATTTTTTTGAGTCAGTGCATACATGAAGGAGGAATAAGACTCTTTTAGAAATAGTAAAGTACATGATAAGTATTTCTATTTGCTTATTCCTTTTGGAGATACACTCTATGTATTACTATACATTTTCTAAAATTGATTTCAAAAATTTATTCCTAGGACATTTGTCAAATTGTGGATTGGGTGAAAACCTAGTATATGATACTTCTATTTTTGAGAATGTCCAACACTTGTGCTAGAAAGGAAGTTTAACAAATTGAAATAAAAAAATAGAAAAATATGTGTTTATGTTGGGTATCCAAAAAGAATTTCAAAAGATTGTTTTGGTAGTCATAAAGAAGATAAGATGTTTGTAAAGTACAAATACAAAGTTCTTGATGATGACTATGTGAATAATCTTAAAACTATATATTGAATCGTTCTAGAAGAAAAATGTCAGAATTTGTTGTAAGACAACTATGAAATACATTTAGAAATGAGATGGTTGTATTTGATACACTATAAGAAATTATTTTACATATATAGCTAACATACCGATATAATATCGTAGTGGGAGGATTATCAATTATCAAATAAATTCATACTTTTGGAATAAACTTTTGAAGTCATTCCACAAGGATATGAATTTGATTCTCGGTCCTACGTAGAGGCAATAGATTATATAAATATAATTACTAGATCAAGGTTATGTAAATAGAATTAGATTCTATTTAAAGTCTAGACCTTATAGAGGAGCCTAATGGCATTAAGCCTATTGTTCTCAAATAAGTCTACAAGAAAAATGAGATTGGTAGATTTGAAGGTGCAAACCTTCAAGCTCAAGACTAGTGGTGAAAAGATTTATTCAGAAAGAAATGGTTCGATTATGAAAAGATTTTTTCACCAATAGTTAAATTTGACTCTATCTAGATTCTCTTATCCATTATATTTCATTTGGATGAAATATGGAAATGGATATTAAGAAAGCTTCTTTTAGTAGCAATCTTGAGGAAGGTATCTATATGATGTAACTAGACTTGAACATAGCAAAGAATCAGTAATGTTTAGTATGCAAGTTGCTTAAATTCCATTTAAGGATTAAAGCAATCATCTAAATCATAAAATATTATCTTTGATCAAGAAATCAAATTGTTTGATTTTGATCAAGTATTTAAAGGCCTTAGGTGTGTAAAAGCTATATAGAATAATAAATTTCTTAATATATGTTGATGACATTCTAATCATTTAGAATGATGAAGAGTTATTGTTATCAATGGAGTTTTTGGTTGTCTAGTCCAATTTGATATAAAGTACTTGGGAAAGACTGGTCACTTCCTAAAAATTAAAATTTGTTATAATTCAGAAATTAGGATGTTGGGTCTATCTCAAACTGCTTAAATAGATTAGATTCTAGCCAAGTATAGCATATAATACTTCAAGAAATGATTCTTTCCTTTTTAAGTTTGAAGTTCCTTTATATAGGACTGCGGTCCTAAGACATATAAAAAGAAGAGCATATTAAGACGGTTCCTAATCCTATACTAATAGGAAGTCTTTATACTATGCTAAATACTAGGCTAAATATCTATTTTGCGGTGGGCCTGGTAAGCAAATATCATTTGAATCAAATCTCACTTAATTTAGTGGGAGTAAAACATATATTCAAATATCTTATAAGAATGAGGTGTTATATGCTTGTCCACAAAAGTGAAGTTTTGATTATTACTGGATGTGCAAATATTGATTTGTAGTTTAATTGTGATTCATAAAGTTGGATTTCAAGATATGTGTTCATCCTTGGTGGTGCAGATACACATTATGAAGTTGAATCAAGTGGTTCACTCTAGGTGGTGAAGATACACATTAAGTGTAAATGATATCTTCTCATTAGAGAGATTAGTACATGAGAAATAGTAGTAGTAGAAAAGATAATTTATGCAATAAATTTGGCTGAAACTTATTCCAACCTTGCCTTAGAGTGACTATGAATTAGTCTAAAGGGAAATAAGTGTCATATATATGATAAATTGTCTTTGAGGGCAAGTGGGAGATTGTTGGAATTTATGCCCTAAAACTCAATTTATTGGTATGTATTTAATAATTAAATTGTTTAATTATATGAGACTATCTATAAATAAACTAATGGAATATTATCATAGTCCATGAGATGCATTATATGTGATTTAGTCATAAAAGATGTAAATCACAAGTTCCTTGTAAACTCAAAATGTAGTTCGTAGTCGGTGATGAAAATAGGCGTTTCATCTGCGAAGACTATAACATATCAATTAAGATGATTTGTCTTGATCATGGAAGTGGAGACTTCTAGTTGGTATGTTGATATGTTTTAAAATTTAAGACATATTGAACTGGACCGCTGTGAGATTTATTATTCTCCTAATGACTGTCAAATGAATAGTAAATCTCACGACTTCTATTTACATCAACTCTAAATCTTAAGAGAATAATGGACCTGATCATGAGATGTAGGTTACTTTGATATATCAGGAGTGAGATCTATTAGTTACGGTCAAAACCTTAGTATGTTGGACAGCCACATTTAGTGTTGATGGAACATACTTCTATTAATGAGTTTAGTTATTCAGAGTGTTGGGCCCAACCACTTTAGTAAGGAGTAACTAAAGTATATATTTATGAAATTGAATTTCATAAATATATGATGAATAACATAAAGGATTAAACCGGGTACTCAAGGATTAAGATGTAGTAATCTTCAAAGTGGCAGTCTATATTCATGATTTTGGATTACTACGAATATTTTAATGAAGGGGTTGCATGCATAATAAAGTCTTGGGATATAATTTATTAATAAAGCCTAGAGTGTAACTATATTTATATAATGATATTAAATATAGTTAATGGTAACTTTGGACTTGTCAAGAGTTGACAGAAAAGCCCAAGGCCCATTGGAGCTAGTGTTTTATTGGTCCCTTTTGGTTCCACTACAAGCCACACACTAAAGCCCAATTGAAAAGGCCCAATAGGCCAGCCCAATTAGATAATCAATTAGTTATAAAGGGAGAAACATACAAAATTTTTATTAATAAAAAAAAAGAAACGGTGTATATGTGAGTGTGAGACACACTTTCATTCTCCATTTGAAAACTGATTGAGAGACCACACATCTTGAGCGTAAAATGGAATTGGAGTGAAGATTAAAATTGTTTCCAAGTGCTTCTAATCTTTGTTTTGAATTTCTCCACATCAAAGTACGCTATCTTGTTTTTAAATTCTGAAATTTACATAGTGCATGTTATCAATCATGAATGAAATAGATCCTTATTTGTTGCTTCCGCTATGTGTTATGTATGAGATACAAAACCAATTTTTTCCTTCACCATCACTGTCGATCCACTTTGTGATCGATGCCATGTTGCCCATGAAGACCCACTTCATGCTTTATGGGCTTGCTCAGAGCTAGACGTGGTCTGGAGTGATATGGAGCTGTGGCACTTCAGAAACTCAGTTGGGTTCATGGACTTCAAGGAGTTTTTGTCGTGGATCATAGCAGAAGACAGGAATATGGAGCTATTTGCTGTCATGGCTTGGACTGTTTGGAATCAACGGAACAAGGCTCGACTAAACCAACCTATAACAACACTTCATCAGGTAGCATCAGTCTTTAAAGCTTGGTGGCGAGATTTCAAGGCACAACAAGTGGATACTGTTGAAATCGTAAGACAGAGTGATAGAGTTGAAGAAAAATGTTGGAGGCCGCCCTCTTGGAGTTAGTAAAAATTAACTTCGATGGTGCAATGTTTGCGAATGAAATAATTCTGGGATCGGCGTGGTTATAAGGAACGATGAAGGATTGGTTATGGCATCCTATGCGAAGAAAATTCCAGTGGCATACAGTGGGTGTGAGATTGAAACCATGGCAGCAGCTGCTGCCCTTCTTTCGCTTCAGATATCGGCCATAAATGAGCTATCCTGGAAGGTGACTCGCTAGCAGTAATAAAAGCTTTAAGGGAGGATGCTAGCAGTTTATCTCCTATTGGTTTGTTGATAGACGATGTCAAATCTTTAGCAAATAATTTTGATGAATTATCATACTCTCACACTAAGAGAGAAGGTAATCAAGTAGCGCATGGTCTGGCTAAATATGCAAAAAGCATGTCATATCTTGTAGTGTGGATGGAAGATGTCCCACCACAGCTATTTTCAGTTTTACAAGCCGATTTAAGAGGCATTCATTAATAAAATTTCAAACTTCCCCCTCAAAAAGAAAAAGAAAAAGAATTGCTTCACACAAACATTAAAAAAATTTCATAGCCTTAAAACTTGTGCAAAGAATATTCCCCATAAATATATACCATACCACCGCACACCCTTAGTGCGATGGTCACTCCACAAGTACAAGTGTTTGTGGGGTATAGGGGATAAGAGCTGGGGTTCAAGTTTCTAAGAGGGAGACTTATACACATACACTTAGATTAGGCTTGGATAGAATTTTATCTTGTAAAATATATATATATATATATTATATATATATATATAATATATATATTATATACCATTACATCCATTTACTCAACTAAAAAATTAAAAATCAAAATCAACTTTTGATTCCTTGTATTAGTTTAACGCTTTACAAATAAGGTCAATTCACTTATCAAAAAAAAAAAAAAAAAAAAAAAAATAGGTCAATTTACCCACAAACAGGTAAAATTTGGTTTCATACACAAACACCAATTTGCGATGGCCTACTAGTCTTGCTTGTATCGCATCACAAAGACCAAAATAGGTTGTGGGTCATGGAACCATATAGGAAAATTTTCACAGGAAAGAATAAAGAAAAAACTATTTCCTACCATCGCACATCCTTGGTGCGGTGGTCACTCCACAAGTATAAATGCTTGTGGAGTGGGGGGTAAGGACTGGAATTCAAGTCTCCAAGATGGAGCTTTTTACACATATATACACTTAGATTAGAGGCTAGAGTAAAAATTCTATCTTGTATTAAAAAAAAAAATCCCTAAATAAAGTACACATCTTACCTGCGCATAGGCAAAAGCATTACTGCATTAGCTAAAAAAATACATACCTAACAGTAGAAGAATCTAAATATTATAAATGAATATAGCTATTCACAATATTATAATGACAAACATGATAAACTTTAGAAGAATCTTAACATTATTGCAGCTGCATTCAAGCCAGAAAATCCAAATAAGTTAATAAAAATTTTGTAGTAATAATATCACTCATGATTTGGATCTTGTTAATCAACAACTCAAAACATATACATAAAAGGACCAGTGCTAAGCGCCTAAGCCTTTAGATTTCAATATCATTCCGACACATTGTGTCGTACAATTTCACCAAAAAGGATTCGGAAACTTTAGTAATCTTCAATTCAATATATTGTGACTCGTGGTACTCCTTAGCATGATTACGTCGCACACTTTCTTTATAATGGGCACGCACATTCCTAATATAACGAATTAGATCTTCTGTCGATTTTCCATAAGAATTTTCGCCATTGTAATTGTACACTTCAATAAGGGGGGAATTTGGAGGAATTTTTGATTTCCAATCCTCCTCTGGTTTAATATTGCTAAATCCACCTTTCATACGCCGAAGCTCAGAAGGATCTCCTGATTGCTTAAAATACATCCAAACACGATCAAAGAAAACAAATCTTGACTTCCAATGCCACAAAGATGGGTGATTAACCATAAGTTTCCATTCATGGGATAGCAAATTAGGTTTTTTAAGTAGATCTTGTAGATTCCGCAAATCTTCTGGGTACTTCCATTGCCGACCAGAAGTCCCATTTGGGTCAGCTCCAAGGATTTGATGAAAAATCAAATTTAACACCGCCCGCCTGTCACCCAATTGGGTTTTATCGGGAACACCAAAACCTTCCTTCAATTCACGATTTTCATGCGTGAGGAAGATATATTTCTTCTCCTCATGATCACCTCCAATCACCACTTCATTATCTTGGATTGCATAATTTTCAGGATGGTACAAACGCCCATGAATAGAATTATGAGAGTGAAGCTCATAAACTGCACGATATGCTGAATTTTGATGATATTTTTTATTTATGTTTAAGCATTTTCTTGAATGAGATTTTAAAATGACGTGAAGAAACATGATGAATTAAGACATGTAATGATTAAATGTGTTAAGTTTGGACTTTGAACATTATTTTAATCCATATGATAATCATGAGTTATTTCATCAATACACCGTGATGATGACATGAAAAATATATGTTTTATGCATAACGTGAAACGGCCAATAACTCCTACAGGACCAAAATTTCATTGAGTGGGATGGGTGCCTAACTTTTCGTTTCTTTTTATTAAGAAACAAGCTCTCATACACACAAGGAAGAAGAGATGGGTTCTAATAAATATGACCTGCTCATGTTTAGGTTCATGAAAGAAAGGTTTAAAAGATGGGAACATCAGAGAATCATCACAATGGGCTAATTGACATGTGATAACATCCCCAAAGAAAGGTCCACCTGTGATACTCCAAAGCTCATCATATTCATTGAAATCAATGTTTCTTTAACATCTACACTTAGAAATACTAAGTGCCAATTCTGTGCTACTTACCCAGTTTTATAAGAGGCAGTCTTGCATCCAACTCTTGGAACGGGAAAGATTCGATAATAAAAAAAAAATTAAAAAAAAAAACCCATTCACACTACTATTACTGTTTAATAATTACCACCAAAAAAAATTATTATTTAATATTATAATTAGATTATACATGAGTAATGAATATAAGAATTGCATACAATAACAAAAGGCTGATCCGAACACAAAATCTCAACTATCACATCATCTTCTTC
>JACAVU010000009.1:43284283-43466829 GCA_014183005.1 Castanea mollissima | reverse complement strand
CCTAAACCCTTAACCCTAAACCCTTAACCCTAAACCCTTACCCTAAACCTAACCCTAAACCCTAAACCCTAAACCCTAACCCTAACCCTAAACCCTAAACCCTAAACCCTAAACCCTAAACCCTTAACCCTAAACCCTAAAACCCTAAACCCTAAAACCCTAAACCCTAAACCCTAAACCCTAAACCCTAAACCCTAAACCCTAAACCCTAAACCCTAAACCCCTCCACTTGGTTTTCCATCGTCTTTAAGCTGGCCTCGGCACCATCTTTCTCTCTTTTTGGATCGGCCAGCTGTGATGTGATCTTCCCATTTTATGCTAGGGCCTGGCCTAAGGACCTGTCTGTCTCTTGCCGTAGCTCTTGCTTCATTTCAGCTTAAAGACGATGGAAAACCAAGTGGAGGGGTAACGTAAGCTTCTTCGCCAAAAGGATGACGAACTCTCCCAAGCCCAACGGGCACGCTCTAACTTAGAGAAGGAGCCTACGCGGATGAAGGAGGAGGCCCGCACCCACAAGCGCTCACTGGAGGCCGCTAAGCAGGCCAGCTATCAAGAGGGAGTAACTACAACGCAGGAACTATTGACAGAAGTCTTTGCGGCCTTGTACCGAGAGTACTGTCAACAGGTCTGGGGAGAGGCCTTGAACGCAGCAGGGGTTCCTCAAGCTTTCGAGCTGAGGAAGCCCGAGAACGTTTGGCTTCCCCTAGACATACAAGAGATAGAAGACCTTCCTGTTGTTGCCTCTCCTGCCCTTCCTCCCGTGGTGCTAGAACTCATTCCTGATCCTACAAAACCTGAAGGTTCCCATAAAGAGAAGGACGGGTGTGAAGCTGCCGAGCAGGAGCAAAGCCAGAATATGGAGCCCATCCTTCCTCTAACAGACAAAGGGAAACAAGCCTTGTCTACCTTTGAGTTAGAGCTGAAGAGCACAGACGCTGGCAGCAACTCCCTCCAAGACCCCCCTCCAAAAGCTTAGGGCCTAGCATAGGATTTTTTTCTGTACTTTGCAGTTTTCTTCACGTAATGATGTATTCTGCTTATAATTAATGAAGAACAATGTTTATTCAACCTTTATTCAAGTTGTATTTATTTTACTTTATTCTTTTTGTGCTTTGTCATGAAAGTTCTCACTAACACATAGCTAAAGGAAAAACAGAATAAATAAGTTTAACTCCAACAGTCAAACAATTATAACTTCTAAACAACCATATGCACACTTGCTTTGCAGAGTGAATCATTCAAGAACCCAACAAAAAAAAAATAACTTAGTTTGGATATTATACATTGCCTTTGCAATCTGAGGTATCACTTTTAGTAGGATGTAAGGTCCGAGGACCAGTACTTACAAAAATTCGTTTAACACTTAAAGATATAGCACTTAAGATCCAAATTAATGAATGGTAAGATATTGATTTCCACAAAGTGTGTGATAGGAATAAGAACAGTGACTAAGGTGTTGTTTAACAAATGACAAGATATTAATTTCCACAAGGTTTGTGGTCCGAGGACCATATTTAACCAAGTTTCTGTTTGACACTTAAGAATAGTAACTTCAAATGTTAATTTTCCCAAAGTAGGAGGTCCGAGGACCCGGCATAACTAAGGTTCTGTTTAACAAATGACAAGATATCAATTTCCACAAGGTTTGTGGTCCGAGGACCATACTTAACCAAGTTTCTGTTTGACACTTAAGAATAGTAACTTCAAATGTTAATTTTCCCAAAGTAAGAGGTCCGAGGACCCGGCATATAACTAAGGTTCTGTTTAACAAGTGACAAAATATCAATTTCCACAAGGTTTGTGGTCTGAGGACCATACTTAACTAAGTTTTTGTTTGACACTTAAGAATAGTAACTTCAAATGTTAATTTTCCCAATGTAGGAGGTCCGAGGACCCGGCATAGCTAAGATTCTGTTTAACAAATGACAAGATATCAATTTCCACAAGGTTTGTGGTCCGAGAACCATACTTAACCAAGTTTCCTTTTGACACTTAAAAAAGTAACTACAAATGTTAATTTTCCCAAAGTAGGAGGTCCGAGGACCCGGCATAACTAAGATTCTATTTAACAAGTGACAAGATATCAATTTCCACAAGGTTTGTGGTCCGAGGACCATACTTAACCAAGTTTCTATTTGACACTTAAGAATAGTAACTGTAAGCCCCCGAGGTATTTATAACTTTGAACTGTTAACTAACAAAAGCACATTTTATAAATAATAATACCTTCGAAGGTTGTTTACATTCCATGGGCGTGGTACAATTCTTTCATCGAGGTCAGCTAGCCGAAACGACCCTATGCCTGCTACTTAAACAATGCGATAGGGGTCTTCCTAGTTTGGTCCTAGCTTACCCCAAGTTGGGTTCTTAGAAGCGCCCACAACTTTTCTTAGTACAAGATCCCCAGGTGCGAGTGGCCTTAGCTTCACGTGGGCATCATATCCCCGTTTAAGCTTCTGTTGATAATAAGTCATTTGGACCATAGTTGCCTCGCGCCGTTCCTCTATTAAATCCAGGCCTTTCTCCAGGAGGCCATCGTTATTCTCCGGGCTAAAAGAACTCATCTTTAGGGTGGGAAAACCAGATTCCAGAGATATCACCACCTCAGCTCCATAAGTCATAGAGAATGGTGTTTCTCTCGTGGACCTGCGCGGTGTAGTCCGATACGTCCACAGAACATGTGGGAGTTCTTCTACCCATCTTCCTTTCGCATTGTCCAACCTTTTCTTGAGCCCACTTACTATGACCTTGTTAACGGCCTTGGCTTGCCCATTTCCTTAAGGATAAGCTGGGGTGGAGTATCTATTTATGATGCCCATATCAGCACAATATTTCCTAAAAGCCTTGCTGTCGAATTGAAGGCCATTGTCCGAGATAAGTGTGTGTGGTATATCGAATCTAGTGATGATATTTTTCCAGACAAACTTCTTGGAATCAACGTCTCTGATATTTGCTAAGGGCTCGGCCTCAACCCATTTAGTGAAGTAGTCTGTCCCCACGAGAAGCCATCTTTTGTTTCTTGCAGCCCTCGAAAATGACCCCACTATGTCCAATCCTCATTGTACGAAAGGCCAAGGACTGGAGAGAAGGTTAAGAACCCCTCCAGGTTTATGAATATTAGGGGCGAACCTCTGGCATTGATCACATTTTCGGGCATAGTCCTGAGCCTCCCTCTGCATATTGGGCCACCAATAACCCTTCATGCAATTCTTCTAGAAAGGCTTCCGTTGATTCAGGGTGCACACATAACAAGTATGGTCCTGAGAAGGATCGTTTATACAGTTTCTGGTCCTCAGACAACCAGAAACGTGGCATCTTTCGACGTATCTTATCTGCTTCAGACTTGTCTTTAGGAAGGATGTCGTTCTTAAGAAAAGATATGACCGGGTCAATCCAACTAGGTCCAGGCCTTATTAGATGGATGCGAGCTGCGTTGACAGTGGTAAGAGTTGGCTCTAGCAAATCCTCTACGAGGATAATCCTGGGCAAACCCTGAGCCGAAGACGTTGCCAATGTGGCCAAGGAGTTTGCATGGGTGTTTCCACTCCTAGAAATGTGAGCTAAGACGAAGGAGTCAAATTCAGCTTGCTGACGCTTGACCTGGGCCAAATATTCTTGCATTCTTGGATCCCTAGCCTTCATGGTCCCTGTGACCTGGCCGACCACTAACTGAGAGTCCAAGAACGCATGGACTTCCTTTCCACCCATCCTATGTACCATGTTCATGCCTACTAAGACTGCTTCGTACTCGGCCTCATTATTAGTAGCCGAGAACGACAGCCTCAGAGATTTTTCGAAGACAATTCCCTCAGGGGATATCAAGACAAGTCTGACACTAGACCCTCTCTGATTAGCTGCCCCATCCACATACACTTTCCAAGTCGGAGGTGCTGCGACTGTGATCACACCAACTAATTTTTCATCCATGTGTGCTTCTTTCAGAGTTTCTTCTAGCAATGGTTCGGTAAACTCTGCCACCAAGTCAGCAAGGACCTGGCCCTTCACCGAGGTGCGAGACCTGTATTTAACGTCAAAGGCTCCCAAAATGGTTCCCCACTTTGCCACCCTGCCAGAGTAATTGGCGCTGCGTAACACCGCCTTGAGAGGCAATTGGGTCAGAACCACCACAGTGTGGGACTGGAAATAATGAGGAAGCTTCCGTGTGGCATGAACTATGGCCAGAAGTGCTTTCTCCAAGAGTAGATAGCGCACCTCGGCCTCATTCAAAGACTTACTAACGTAGTAGACCGGTCTTTGCACCCCGCTTTCATCCCTTATGAGGACCAGGCTAACTGCGTGGACAGCCACTACCAGATAAGCAAACAAGACCTTGTCCGCCTCGAGGCAAGACAAAATGGGTGGCCGAGAAAGATATTGCTTAAGCTGTTGGAAGGCTAACACGCAGTTCTCGGTCCATTGAAACCCTTTCCATTTATTCAAAAATTGGAAGAAATGACGGCATCGGTCAGCTGACCGAGAGATAAATCTACTCAGTGCAGCGATCATCTCGGTCAATTTTTGAATCTCTTTTAGGTTCCGAGGCGGCTGTAAGTCCTGAATAGCCTTGACCTAAATTGGGCTTACCTCTATACCTCTATGAGTAATCATATAACCCAAGAACTTTCTAGAACCCACGCCAAAGGAGCACTTTGAGGCGTTAAGGTGCAACTTGTGCCTCCTAAGCACCTGGAAGGTGTTGGCCAAATCTTTAACGTGCGAAGGTATTGTTTTACTCTTTACCACCATATCATCCACATACACCTCAATGGTCTTCCCAAGTTGCTGTTCGAACATTCTGGTCATCATTCTTTGATAGGTAGCCCCAGCATTCTTCAATCCAAATGGCATGACCTTATAGTGGTAGTTTCCTGTTGGAGTAATGAAAGCAGTCTTCTCTTGATCCTCCAATGCCAATGGGATCTGATGGTAACCCTAGAAGGCATCCAAAAAACTCATACGAGGATGTCTGACAGTGGCGTCCATAAGCTGATCAATACGCGGCATTGGGAATGAATCCTTGGAGCAGGCCTTGTTCAAATCTGTGAAGTCCATACATGCTCTCCACGTTCCCTTCTTCTTTTTTACCACAACCGTATGCGCCAACCATTCGGGGTAGAAAACTTCTTTAATAGCCCCAGCCCACTTGAGTTTGCGCACCTCCTCCTTGACAGCCTCGGAATGTTCCTTGGAAGAACGCCGAGGTGGCTACCTTCTCGGAACAATGGCGGGGTTGACATTTAAATGATGACAAATGAAGCTCAGATCTACGCCTGGAGCCTCATAAGGGTCCCACGCAAAAACATCAATATTGCCTTTCAGAAATTCCAACAACTCCATCTTCTCCTGGTGTGGCAAACGTATGTTGACTTGGAAGAACCTCTCTGGGTCATCCCCTATCAAAAACTTCTCTAACTCCTAACAAGGAGCCTCCTCTCCTGTCACCGTTCCAGGTGCATCCGGAGCTGTTAATTGCTATGAGTCTTTGATGAGCAAAGCCGATGACTCGACTTCTGTCTGATGAAGCACTGCGGCCGATATGCATTGCCTGGCCACCGATTGGCTGCCGAGGATCTCTTCAACATATTCCCTAGAGGGGAACTTAACCTTAACATGCAAGGTAGAGGAGACGGCTCCCAAAGCATGCAGTCATGGCCTGGCGAGGATGGCTGTATATGGGGAGTACGCGTCAACCACAATGAAATCCACTTCAACCGTTTCTGAGCCGGATTGAACGGGCAAACGAATCTGTCCCTTCGGCGTAACGGCCTTTCCTTCAAAGCTTATGAGTGGCGAGTCATAAGGAGTAAGATCTTCCAGCTTCAATCTTAGCCCCTTAAATAAATCAGGGTACATGATATCTGTACCACTGCCCTGATCAATCATCACCCTCTTCACGTCATAATTCTCTATCCTGAGAGTGACCACAAGAGCATCGTCATGGGGTTGAATGGTACCAACCTTATCCTCCTCTGAAAATCCCAAGACGGGTAAATTCGCCTTCAACCTCTTCGGCCTGCAGCCTGCCTCTTCGGCCTGAGAATGGGAAACCGCCATCACCCTAGTGGGACCTAAGCCGGTCCTACCAAATGCGGCGAAGATAACGTTAATTGTTCCCAATACCGGCCGAGATGGATTATTCTTCTGATTGTTTGAGCTGGATTGATTGCCCTGCCCATTAGGTTGACACAGGTGCTGCTTCAGTTTTCCTTCACTGTCAAGTTGCTCCAAGTGGTTTCAAAAGGTCCAACAGTTCTCGGTAGTATGGCCCACGTCCTGATGGTACTGACAAAAAAGGTTCTGATTCCTCTTCGCGGGGTCTCCTGCCATCTTACTAGGCCACCTGAAGAAGGGCTCCTTACGAACTTTCTCCAGTAATTGGCGTATAGGTTCTCGGAACACAGTGTTCATGGTCTGAGGTGTTACCGAGCCAGACTGCCCGATGTAATCTCTCCTCGGCTTGTTGTTGTGGTCTCTGTCCGACTTGAAATCCCTTTTCTCTTGCGGGATAACCTTCTCCTTACCCTTTCCTTGCTGCTGGTCTTCCTCTACCCTTTTGTATTCATCAATACGATCCATGAGGCGACGTACGCTACGGACGGGCTTTTTGGTCAAGGACTTCCTCAAGTCATGATCAGTAGGAAGGCCTACCTTAAAGGTATTGAGCGCCACCTCATCAAAATCACCATCTATCTCGTTAAACATCTCCCAGTACCGATCGGAGTATGCTTTCAACGTCTCCCCTTCCCTCATGGTCATGGATAACAGCAAGTCCAATGGCCGAGGCACTCTGCTACACGTAATAAACCGCAAAGCGAATGCTCTAGTAAGCTCCCCAAACGAACCTACAGACCCCGATTTAAGGCCGTTGAACCACCTCATAGCAACAGGTCCCAAGCTAGAGGGGAAAACTTTACACATCAGGGTCTCGTTATGAGAGTGCACCGCCATCCTCTAGTTAAAGTGACTCACGTGCTCCACCGAATCAGTCTGGCCATTGTAGATGGTAAAGGTGGGCTGGGTGAACCTCCTAAGGAGCCTCCCCTTCTCAATCCTCCATGAGAATGGACATTTGGAGAGTTGGTGCAACGCCCAACTCATAGCATCGTTCCCCAAGCCCCTGGAAGGAAGTTTCTTGTGTCTGCGAGCTGGCGAGTCGTCCTCCTCACAAGAGGACATTGCGTTGGGGGGTGAGCATGACCTCGAGTTGTAACTACCTGCCCTGACCTCCACTGAAGAAGGATTAGATGAGGACGGTGAAGGCTTACGTCTGGCGCGGCGCAGTTTTCTTTTCAAATGATTAATCTCCTTCTGCATGGCTTTAGCACCATCCTCGTGGGTGGTGTTACCCCCGCCATGAGTATGGCTAGCCCTAGGGTATTCTGTATGGACACTTCCTTCTCGATCCATTCGTCGCTCAAGACGCTCGAAAAGATCCTCCGGTTGTGATCCTTCAGATTCTACATAGTGTGAACCTAGGCCTGCCATAGTATCCCAACTCCTTCCAAACTAGATCCCCACAGACGGCGCCAATTGTAAGTGCACAATTTCACCTGGACCCAAAGACAATTATGGGCTCAGGCCCAACGAGCCTTAAACAATGAAATTTGTAGAGTGTGGGCTTGAAATCTAGATTAGAGTTACTGAGAACTTGATAACAGGCTATGGTGTACAAACACTTGTAAATAATGAATGATAATTGCAGATGGACCTCCTCGGACGTGAGCTGAGGACTACTTCTGTATTATTTCTCTTTCTTTCTTAAAGATTACAATTCTTCCTCCTCATTTTGGTTATAGACTGCCCCCTTAAATACTTCTTCCCCTGATGTTTTATCCACGTGTTGCTCAAATTTCCTCCCCTCTAGATATTTCTTCTCTTAGTGTCTTTGAATAGTAACTAGAAGTTTCAGTTCTACTGTTTAGGGGTCACTTCCCCATTAATGCAGCCAGGGAGGTAGGTGCAGAGTCTTTAATGTAGAGGTGGCAGCCTTTGCTTATGATATTTTTCTAACATCGGTGTATCTAGAAGGTTCAGGGTTTCCCCCTCTTAACCAACAGTCTTTCCGGAATTCTGCCTTGACCTTCGTAGTGAATCTCCGAGTTCTCTTGGGTCTGTCCGAGGAGAAACTCACCCTCGGATGTGTCCTCGGACCCTTGGCATATGGGCCAATTCGCAGTACTAACAAATTCTTAGCTCAAGAACAGATCGGCCCTCCTTGCTAGAGCCCAAAGGCCCAAATGCCCACTTGGGTCCTTTTACTCCCCACAGTTATCCAAAATAATAGTAACATGAATATTTGGACATTATCATAGAAGATATAAATTACAAGTTCTTTGTAAAGTCAAAATTTAGTTCGTAATCGGTGATGAAACTGGACATTTCATATGCGAAGACTATAACATATCAACTAAGATAATTTGTCTTGATCATGGAAGTGGAGACTTCTAGTTGATGTGTTGATATGTTTTAAGAGTTAAAACACATTGAACTGAACCGCTGTGAGATTTATTATTCTTCTAACAACTATCCAAATAAATAATAAATTTTATGACTTTATTTACATGAACTCTTAATCCTAAGAGGATAATGGACCGGATCATGAAGTGTAGGTTACTTTGATATATCAGGAGTGAGATCTAAAGTAACGTTCAAAACCTTAGTATGTTGGCCAGCCACATTTAGTGTTAATGGAACATATATTTTCAAGATGGAATTCATAGTCTTTTAACGGAGATATAAATTATTTCCTTAAGATAAGTTTAATAGGTTTAGTTATTCAGAGAGTTAGGCCTAACCACTTTAGTAAGAAGTTACTACAGTATATATTTATGAAATTGAATTTCATATATATATGATGAATAACATTAAAGGATTAAACCAGATACTTAAGGATTAAGATCTAGTAATCTACAAAGTGGCAGTCTACATTAATGACTTTGTATTATTACGAATATTTTATGAAATGGTTGCATATACAATAAAGTCTTGGGATATAATTTATAAAGAAGGTCTAGAGTGCAACTATATTTATATAGTGGTATTAAATATAGTTAATGGTAACTTTGGACTTGTCAAGAGTTGATAGAAAAGCGCAAGCCCATTGGAGCTAGTGTCTTATTTGTTCCCTTTTGGTCCCACTCCAAGCCACACACTAAAGCCCAATTGAAAAAGCCCAAAAGGCTAGCCTAATTAGATAATCAGTTATAAGGAGTGAAACATACAGAATTTTTAATGAGAGAGACAAGAAAATGAAATGGGGTGTATGTGAGTGTGAGACACTCTTTTATTCTCCCTTTGAAAATTGATTGAGAGACTACACTTCTTGGGCGTAAAGTGGAATTGAATTGAAGATTAAAAGTATTCCTGAGTACTTCTGATTTTTGTTTTGAATTTCACCGTATCAAAGTACGCTCTCTTGTTCTTGAATTGTGAAATTTACGTAGTACATGTTAACAATTACGAATGAAGTAAATCCGTTAATTTTTCGCTGTGTATGTTTTGTATGCAGTACAAACATGTATTTTTTCAACAATTGGTATCAGAGCGGTCTTCAATTTCGAATCTGTATAACATGTTTTGTGAATTTTGGAATTAGAGATAATAGTTTCATGATGTTAGAAGATTATATATGTATTTAATTTTTTGCATGGTTGTTGAGACTATGGTTTGATAAAAAACTGATATTGATGTTATGATGTTGTTTAAATTTGAATTTAAGTACATTAAATTGATCTTTAAGGCTATAGCATCAATGAAATTCAGTTTTGATATTAAATACCATCTATTATGTTCATATGGTGGTTGTTTGTTCATAAAAACCGTTGAAAACTGTTTACATTTGCCCTTTAAAAACTGAAAACACAGGTTTTTTATGGGTTACTTTCTCACGAAATTACTTGTGAAAAATGCCTCTGAAGCACAAGACTTTTCGCGAGTAAGCTTTACTCGTAAAATAGTCGCAAGATAGTCGCGAAGTTTCTATCTAAATTTTGTGTTTTCACTATTTCCCTTAACTCATTTTCGCGGGAATAGCTTAGTCGCGAGATTCTCACAAAAATGACACTAAAGAGAATTTGAAAATTTTCTAAGTGTTTTCAAATTTAAAAGTGCAAGCCTGTGTGTAATTAGATTACACATGTTTCATGATTAAAAACCTTTAATTTGAAACATCTAGTGGAAGAGAGATACAAGGGTTGGATCTCATGGCCTCCATTGTTGGTTTATAGTAGTGTGATTAAGCACCTCACCTTTGCGTATATGCCTTGCTCCTTTTGGGGAGTGTTTAATTCATGGAATTACAAATTAAACTTCTTAATGATGGATGATATATGTTTTTACATTAAGAATGACCACGCTACCGTGGAGTTACTTAATGACTCACATAGAATTCAGTCAATGGTGTACACTGTAAGTATACAATTGGGCCTGGGCCTGGACTCAAAGACAAACGTGGGCTCAGGCCTAATGAGCCTTAAACAATTCAATTTGTAGAGTGTGGATTTGAAATCTTGTTTAAGGGATGTTGGAAGCTTGACAAAACAGGCTAAAGTGCTACAATATTTGTAAGATATAAATAAAAGTGACCAAGAAAACTCCTCGGATGCAAGCTGAGGACGATCTATGTGTTATTTCTCCTTTTTTTGTTCTCTAACGATTACAGATCCTCCCCTCTTTTTTACTCTCTTCCCTCTTTAAATACTTCTTCTTTCCCTTTTGTCCACGTGTCATCTAAACCTCCCTCTTGCTTCCACCACCTTCCTAAAGTCTTTAAATAATAACAGCAAGGTGGAATTCTACTGTTCAGGGGTCACTTCCCTATTAATGCGGCCAGGGAGGTAGGTGCAGGATCTTTAATATGGAGGTAGCAGTCTTTTCCTAAGATATTTTTCTCCCACTGTTGTGTCTAGAGGATACTTGGATCCCCTTTTTAACCAATAGTTTTTCCAGAACTCTACCTTGATCTTTTTAGCGAATCCTAGGGTCATCGCGGGTTGGTCCGAGGAAGAATTAGTCCTCGAATGAATCTTCGAACCTCAACTTATGAGCCGACCTGCAGCCCTAGAGGCTTGTAATAATAATATAAAAAAAATGAACTGGTGCCCATCAATAAAGCCTAAGGCCTAGATACTTACTTAGGTCCTTTTAGTCCCCACATACACTAGACTAAGTTTAATGTTAACCTCCCTTCGGAGCTATGTCATTATTACTTAGAGGCTAAAGGAAATACGACATGTTATGAGTGTTTGATAAAAGTTATCATGATAGCACTAATAATAAGAATAGCTCTCAATCAATCATAATGTTTATAATTTACTTGCTTCCAAGGAATTTTAAACATGGGATTGGGTTGTTGTTGCATAGATTATATTATGGTTTTATTAAGGTTTCATATTGTATGATTATATGCTAAATTGATAATGTCCAGTTTACTTATTATATTCATGTTTATTATTTTCAAATTTAAATCATAGCATCATTTAGCCCAATTGTTGCTATTCTTTATCAAAACAAACTGACTGGATCCAACTATGTTGACTGGAAAAGAAATTTGGACATTGTTTTTACAGCTAAAGAGCACAAATATGTGCTTACTCAACCATGTCCTAACTTTCCTTCATTAGATGCTCCTCTTGAGAAAAAACAATGATATGATTGTTGGCAGACTATACTGAGATGATCAAGTGCTATATCCTAGCATTTATCTCAAATGTTCTACAGCATCAAATGCAGGATGTAGAATTAGCTTCGGACATTATGCTAAGTCTAAAGGAGATGTTTGGTGAGCAATGCTATTCTGCAAAGCTAGAAACCATGAGGCAAATTTATAATACCAAAATGGCTGAAGGCAGTTTAATGAGGGAGCATTGTCTTACAATCTCTAATCTGAATACACTAGAAGTTTTAGGTGCTGATATTGATGGAGAATTCCAAGTGGATATTGATGGAGAATTTCAAGTGGATATGATACTCCAGTCACTACAGAAATGATTCAAGGAATTTAGACTCAATTATAATATGAACAAAAAGATCTATTTATTGTCTGAATTAATGAATGAATTGGTAGCGGTAGAAGGTATTCTTGGTACATCTAGTATTGATGATAATATGGTTGAAGCTTCTACTTCTCAACCTAAGTCGAAAGGCAAGGGTAAGAAGAAGAAGAAGAAGAAGGACTTCACCAAGTAAGATGGTAAACAAGTTGCCTTAGGTGTTGCTAACAAAGGAAAGAAAACTAAAGGAAAGTGTTTCCATTATGGTGAGAAAGGACATGAGAAGAGGAATTGTCCAATATTTAAAGCTGCAAAAAATAATGGTATGAAAAGTTCATTTCTTCTTGAAATATGTTTGGTACAGAAACCCACGGATTCTTGGTGTATAGATTTAGGTTGTACTAATCATATCTGCAATTCTTTGCAGGGGTTTCAGGAGACTTGAAAGCTTAAAGAAGGGGAATTGTTTCTTACTTTGGCTGATGGGAGCAGGATTCCGATTGTAGCTGTCGGAGTGTTTAATTTATGCTTTGAGTCTAGGATTTTACTATTGGAAGACTATGTATATGTACCTATTGTTCGTAGGAATTTAATTTTTGTAACTTATTTAGGTAAACATGGATATTGTGTTGTCCTTAAAGACAATGTTGTAATAAAGAAGGATAAAATGTTTATCTGTTCTAGCAATATTGTGAATGGTCTTTAGATAATGACTCTCATGTAAAATCATTAAAGAGAAAGTTTCCTTCTACTAATGAAGCATATCTTTGGCACTTGCATTTAGGTCATATTAATTCAAATAGAATTCAAAGACTTATCAAAGATGGACTTTTAGGGCCTATAAACTTTGGTGGTTTTCCAATTTGTGAATCTTGTTTGGAGTGTAAAATGACCAAATGTCATTTTAATGCAAAAGGTAGAAGAGCCCAAGAGTTGCTTGAATTAGTTCATACAGATGTATGTGGTCCTATGCCAACCCAAGCAAAAGGAGGTTATAAGTATTTCATCCCTTTTACTGATGATTACTTAAGATATGGTTATGTGTACCTAATGAAACGGAAGTTCAAAGCTTTTGAAAAGTTCAAAGAGTTTAGGGCTGAAGTTGAGAATCAATTAGGTAAATGCATAAAAGCCATTCGATCTGATCGTGGTGGGAAATACCTTCTTAGGCTTTTCAAGGATTACTTAACTAAAAATGTGATTGTATCCCAATTGACTGCACTTGGAACTCCTCAACAAAATGGTGTAGTAGAAAGAAGGAATATGACTCTTTTAGAAATGGTTAGGTCCATGATGAGTTACTCAACTTTACCGATTTCTTTTTGGGGTTATGCCATAAATACAGTAATACATCTTTTGAATTTAGTTCCATAAAAATTTGTTCTTAAAACACCTATGGAATTGTGGAATGGGCGTAAGCCTAGTATGAAATATCTCCACATTTGGGATTGTCCAGAACAAGTGTTAAAAGGGAAGGCTGATAAATTGGAACCAAAATTAGAAGTGTGTTTGCTTGTAGGTTATCCAAAAGAAACTAAGGGTTATTTATTCTATAGTCGTGGATAACAAATTTTTTGTTAGTACAAATGCTAAATTCTTGGAAAATGACTATATAATAATTATACTCCTAAAAGTAGAGTTGTTTTGGCTTAAATGAATGAACCTGTGAATGAACAACCTATGAATGAAACTAGGAATGATATGGTTGTATCGGATATACCACAAGATACTACTCATGAGATGTCTAGTACACAGGTGTCTCATCGTAGTAGGAGAATTGTTTGGCCTCCTATAAAATTTATAGGTTTGGGAGTAACTTATGAAGCTATCTCAGAAAAGGTTGAATCGGATCCATACACTTATGAGGAGGTAATGAATGATATAGATGCACATCATTGGGTCCAAGCTATGAAGTCTGAATTTGATTCTATGTATACAAATCAGGTTTGGGATCTTGTAAAGGCGCCTAACGGCATTAAACTTGTTGGTTGCAAATGGGTTTACAAGATGAAGAGAGAGATAGATGGAAAGGTTGAAACCTTTAAAGCAAGGCTAGTGGCAAAAGGGTATACACAAAAAGAGGGTATTGATTATGAAGAAACCTTTTCACCAGTAACAATGCTTAAATCTATCAGAATTCTCTTATCTATTGCTACTCATTATGATTATGAGATTTGGCAAATGGAAGTCAAGACTACTTATCTAAATGGCAATCTTGAAGAAGAAATCTATATGATGCAACTGGAAGGTTTCATAGCAAAGAACCAAGAGCATATGGTATGCAAGTTGAAAATGTTCATTTATGGACTTAAGTAAGCATCTAGGTCGTGGAACATTAGATTTGATCAAGCAATCAAGTCATTTGGTTTTGAACAAAATCTTGATGAACCATGTTCGTACAAAAGACATTAAGATAAAGTAGTAATGTTCCTAGTACTTTATGTTAATGATATTCTACTCATTGGAAATGATGTAGGGGTAATGTCATCAATAAAGGTTTGGTTGTTAAGCCAATTTGATATGAAGGACTTGGGTAAGACTAACTTTATTCTAGAGATCAAGCTTTGGCGAGATCACAAGAATAAAATGTTAGGCTTATCACAAGCTGGATATATAGATAAGGTTCTAGAACGGTTTAGCATGCAAAACTCTAAAAAATGATTACTTCCTTTCAAACATGGAGTTCCTCTATCTGATGACCAAAGGCCTAAGACTCTTGAGGAAGAAAATATGATGAGACAAATTCCTAAGTCTCATGTATGTCATGCTTTGTACTAGACCAGATATCTGTTATTCAGTTGGCATAGTTAACCGATATCAATCGAATCTAGGACCAAAACATTGGTAAGCTGTAAAGCATATTCTCAAGTATCTACGGAGAACGAGAAATTATATGCTTGTTTACCATAGTGAGGATTTAATTCTCATTGGCTATACAGATTCAGATTTTCAATCAGATCTTAATTTCAGAAAATCCACTTCAAGTTGTGTGTTCACCTTGGGAGGTGGAGCCATAAGTTGGAGGAGTGTTAAGCAATCTTGTATTGCGGACTCCACCATGGAAGCTAAATATGTTGCTGCTTGTGAGGCGACAAAGGAAGCTGTTTGGCTCAAGAAATTCATTTCTGATCTTGGTGTTGTGAGAATGGAACAAGTTTCTATCACATTGTTTTGTGATAATAGTGGAGCGGTTGCACAATCTAAAGATCCAAGAAATCATAAGAAAGGAAAGCACATGTTAACAATTGCGAATGAAGTAGATCCGTTAATTTTCCGCTGCGTATGTTTTGTATGCGATACAAACATATATTTTTCCAACAGTAAGACTATTAATTCAAGACTCGGATTCCCAATTAAATTTGAGGCAAGACAAAATTCGATATCAATAATTTGTTTGAATACTTACCACATAGGATAGATTAATGAAGCAGAGTCACAGTAGATATTTGGGTGCGCCTCCATGGATTCATCCTAAGTGTTTGATGAATAAAAATAAATGCAAGCAATGTAGTAAATAAGAACTTTATTCCTTACACATTCAAGAACGCATACAAAGGTACAGTTTAAATTCCTAGAGATGGCACATTCGGCTGAGACCACGTGCTCACTCATTCCCATATTTCTCCTTCGTTCTTTTTCCCTTTCCTTCATCCTTGGTCCGGCCAACCTCTTTCTTTACTTAAGGATTACATCCCAGCTACAAACACGTACGATGGACACCAAACAGTTTCTTCACGAAACTTATTACAAGCAAATATACATACCTAATATAGATATAATTGCACAATTGTATGGAAACTTATTACATACTTCACGAGATAGCATCTCGCCTACATCCATTTCATATGAGAGTAAATCCTGCAAAAAATTTATCAATGTATGAGAGAAATGTCATATACAATTGTTACACAAATAATATATGGAAAAATTGCATTGACTATCTTGAGATTTTCCTTTATTACACTCACAACCTTTTGATGTGGAATAAAACACTCAGCTCCATTAAAAAATAAACTATTTACATTGACCTCTCATTGAGGATTGAAATAATGATTCAAAAAACATAGAATTTCCTATTAATAGAAAATCCAAAACTTTTTTAAAGTTTTAAATTTTTGGAATTTTTTGAAAACTTTTTTTTTTCAATCATTAAAAGGAAGTTAGTGTAAATAATTACCATTTAAAAAAAATGAATGTCTTATTTCGAATTAAAAGGAAGGTGAGCATAATAATGAAAAACCTCCTAAAATATAAGTACAATTTATCCAAAAATAAATCGTACCTAACACCTAAGGAAGTTGATAGATATCAAGCTCTTCCCAATGATCTTCATCGAACATCCTTTTCCCAACCAATTTCCCATTAGCGTCGATGTTGAAGACCAACTTTTTGCACCAGATGAAATTTTCCGGAGCTATTCCTCCTTCCAGTGAACCCACTTTGATAATCACTGTTGTTTTCCATTTCTTTTTAAACAATTCCCTCTCAATCTCTTCTTTGTCCCTAGCTTTCAGATTCTTGCGAAAGGAAGTCTTTCCTCCGGATTGTTCGATGAAGAGCTCAATATCTTTGTCGCTCTCATTAACAACCTCGGTAGTCGGATGCCAAAAAGATAAAAAACGCCTACTTGAAGGCCCTGACGCGTAGCCGGCCTTGCCTGGAGACGGGTTCACTGTCATGATAGAGAGCGTCGGGTACGGAGTTAATGCTAATGCATTCAACACCGCCACATTCGGCACAGCCCACCTGGTCGCCAAATACGCGCCAGTAATATTCTTCTTCTTCATCACAGTACTCATTGCAGCTGCCTCGCATTTGAATTTCAGATTCTCAACCGAGGTTGACACATGCAAAGGCTGATCGGCTGGTTTTCTCAGGGCTGACAAAACCAGTGAGGAATTTTGATGAATCGGAACTACCAGAGACTTTTTTCGGAGAATTAATAAATCGGACTGGTAAATCGCCCTGCATCTCAACGACTGTCTCACAGATGAAATCATAGCGTAAAAGAAAAGAAAATAAAGTCCCACTGAGTTTTGGGGGTATCTCGCAAAAACAAACGAAACGGTTAGAGAAACATATATAGCTTTCAAACTGATAAAAATGACAAAACTTATTTTTTCATGACATGAGGTCCTGGATCCATCAGTGAGGACTAAGGGTCCGTTTGGTAAAAGTTTTTTTTGCTAATTTATTTTACTAATTAGCTTATTTTTGCTACTATTCATAAATCCTAATACAATTTTTGGTACTGTTCATGAAAAAAATTTTAGTTCAACTGTATTATTTCAGCTAACTTTTACCTTTATCTACACTACTTTCAACAAAAAAAATTTCAATTTAAGTAAGGTAAGTGGATCTCAAACAAATTCTAAAAATAACTCTATGAATGCACTTAATTTGCACACTCAATTTCACAATTTTACAACATGTAGTTACCAAATTAAAAATTGGGTGTGAAAATCGATAGGCAAACTGAGAGAGTAAACCCAGTATACTTGTACTTGCCTACAAATGTGTTCGGTAAGTGAGAGTGTCTTAATAAACCGCACACTCTACTTGGAGGGGAATTCGTTCACTACACAAATTGGCCCACATCCTTGCACACAATATTTTATTTCCTTCTTAATTTATATTTGCATCGAAAAACCCACCTACAATTAGAATAAGAGTAATGTTAGAGATACGAACTCTTTTACAGAAACATTTAAAAACTGCTGATGTACAGTGATGGGTGGTTATTAATAAATGAAAAAGTGATGTTAATGATGAGTTTCAATGAAAACCAGTAAAAAGTTGGTCATATTAACAGTTTGTAAAAATATTATAAAATAATTTATAGGTGTAGCATACTAGCATTACTCCTAAGATAAATCTTATAAGGGATAATTACAATAAATCTACCAGTAGTTAAACTTATTTCTACAGTACCTACATGTGGTTTGAAATTTGTCATGTTACCCACCTGTAATACCCCTTGTTAGGCCTCAATAACCTATCTCAACTTCTCACTATCGATGCCTCGCGGCTACTCAACCACCCATCGCGGTGATGCTCGCGCGCTTCTTGGTGTGAGAATATGGAGGTGTGTCATACCTCGGGTGTGTATGTAGACACACAATTTTGCACCATGATTTAATCAAGGAAGATGACTGGAGTGACCATCCATGTACCCAAAAAAATCATTCTTGCATTACATGCATCATTTTGTTCTTGCATCACATTCATCACAATTTGTTCTTGCATTGCATGCATTAATTCATTCATTGCATATCATAAAAATGATCTTGAGATTCTAATGGTCGTAACAGTGTGTTCGGTTTCTAAATTGAACCATCGAATCGAAAGATATCACATGACCAAGTTTGCATGGTCCATATGCATTGTGTCTAGGTAGAGTCGACCACACACGATTAATGTAAATTAATTTTGATTGGTTAAACAATTAAAATTAATTAAATAATTTTGTGATTGGTTGATAATTAGTGTTTAAAGTAGGAATGCATGCATAGGAATAAAAGAGATGATTGGATAACAATAAAGTTATGGATAATCTGAACTTTATCAAGATTTATTTTAAGGGATTTATCCACAAGATAATTATTGAAGATAATTGTACTAAAAAAGCCTGAAATTATCCAAAAAATCATAGACGGATGATGAAAATGCATCTAGGTACAAGGACCAGTCAAAAAACCCTATAAGAGGAGTCCAAACGACACCCGAACGCAAAAGAATGTTCGGAGTCCATGAGCCAATTTGGCACTTTTGGATTTTTACACTCTGAGAGGCATATGTTTTGGGACACTTAAATTGCTGATATTAGTTGATCCTTTCTGAGATTTGCTACAGGAATTAGGGTTTTTAGGTTGCAAAGAGATCTGAATAACTTTCTTTGAACCCTAAAACATCCTCTCAAGTAAAAGGGTGCTCATGCAAGAGGTTGCGTTCTAACCCTTTTGTTTTTATGCTTCTCTTATCATGATGATGCATGTTTTATTGTTTCAAATATTCATATTTTGATTTGTTAATTAAGATTATCAAAATTTGTTCTTGATTCTTTTATCGTTACTATAATATGTTTCTTAGTTTTAAAGATCTGCATAAACTAAAGTAATTTTTCTTCAAGACAAGAATCTAGAAGACCAAACTCTATTTAGGCAGAGTGGGTGCCTAACACCTTCCCATTCCATAACCTAGCCTTCGGATTTAGATTTTTGGTTAAGTAGATTTAGTCTTGTCTTTATTTATTTTGGGTAGAATATAACTAGGACAAAAAGCCATTTATATTTGGTAGATTGTAACTAGGACCCAAAGCTATGTAATTTACAAGTTTATCAAATATGTAATTTTTTATTCAATTAATGAAATGAAGCAATTCAGTCATGTATTTGTATATTAGTTTTTCTTATTTTTTGTATATAAAAAATAAGTGGGGACTCCACACCACTTATCCAAAAAGAGAGGTGCCCTAAAAAGCACTCCAAAAATCTCTTTTTTTTTAGAGGCACACCCCAAATTTTTGGCAAGGTCTCTCACAGTGGTGACTCCACTGGGGATGTCGAGGGCTAAGCTTCGTATTAGACTTAAGTGACCAAAAGTGTACCATTGTTTTGCATAGTCTTGCATGATAAAGTTGTTTGTTTATGCTTGATAGGATGTTGTGTGGTATTTTGTTGTATGTATTGTTTGTTTAAATCCTTCCCTAAATGTCATTGTGACACCATCCAAACAAATATGTATGAACCTCTTTTCAAAAACTTGTGGTTGTAGTAACCATGGATCATCGGTCTTCATTAGATACCCAGTGGCGAACTCACCAACTCATAGTCTAAAGTCACTGGATCATTTCCTGTTGATTGTAAAGGACAAATCATACCGTTTGGACTAACACAATGTTCATTACATTACAAGTTGGGAGGTGTAACGTCCTAGCTATGGCAAACAATGAAAAAACAAACCCACCCTAGAACGTAATGACTTAGAACCTATCCTTAGGTCAGTCCTGGTTAAAATTGCATTGAATGTTGTGTGTGTTTGTTTTGGTTGATTGATGGATGTGGATGGGGTCTTAGCTTTGACTAACCAACCAAGCCTGTCATTAGGGTAGAATTTGGTCAAGATCTAAAGGAAGGCTGTAAAGAGAACCTAAGTCCGACACACAAGCCAATAGCTCTAGTTTCAAGCCCATGACTCCCATCACCAAACTGAAGCAGTCAAGCATAGAAGAAACTCCACTACTGCGACATCACAACCCCATCTTTGACCTCCAAGGTAGTTCAAGGCACCAGAAGTATGAAACTCCCCACATTATGGTAGAGGAAGAAGAACACCCAAACCCAGAGGAATCCATGAATGCCCAAGAGCTACTCAACACTATGGTAGCTAGCTAGATTCAGCTGAGGGAAGACATGAAACGTATGATGCAACAGTTCCAGAATTTGAAGAGTAACCAAGAGGAGGACAAGACTGATCATGATCCACCAGCCGTAGAGAATGAGAAGATCAATGAGAGGATGAATAAAATGGAGCAAATGATTAGAAGAGCCCGTAAAATGGAGGACCTTATGGACTACGATTCTCTCTTACTATTCCCTAATGCAAGGTTGCCACCCAAGTTCAAGATGCCAACCCTGGACAAGTTTGATGGGACCAGCTGCCCAAAGTCCCATCTGAAGATGTATATGAGGGCTATGCAGGCCTTAGGCACAACCAAGGAAGTCCTTTCTCAGATGTTCCAAAGCACACTGACTAGAGCCGCTCTTAGGTGGTTCCTCAACTTAGATGATGCAAGAGCAAGAAGTTGGAAGGACATATGTCGAGAGTTTTATAAGTAATACAAGTACAATACGGAAGTTGACCTCACAAGAAGAGACCTTGAGACTACCAAGCAAGAGCTGAAGGAATCCTCCTCTGCTTTCATTACCAAGTGGAGAGCTAAGGCTGCACAAATGATGAGTAGGCCGAGTAAGGAAGAGCAATTAGCCATGGTTGTATAGAATTTATTACCTGTGTATCATAAATATTTGTTTGCTCAATACTTTCCCAATTTTAAAGCTCTAAGTGCTGCTGGAACCCAAATTAAGGATGCTTTAAACAATGGAACCATAAAGACTGATGACCCACCAAGGTTTAAAAAGAATGCAGAATCTAAGGCTGCAGAAATTTCCAACATCCATAAAAATGATCCCTATCAGTTAATAGAACCTATTGCACCAGTGCAAGTACCCTAAAGGCCTAAACCTAGGAGGGAATTTCATGAGTTGTACATGCCCATAAGTTAAGTGTATGACAAGCTAAAAGCAAAAGGGTTACTGAAACCCTTAGACCGAAGGCCAATTCCAAACCCTTGTCTTCAATGTTTGATGTTAATAAAAGATGTGTTTACCACCAAGGCCCCAATCATGACACTGACCATTGTTTTACCCTTCGTCATGCAATTCAAGACCTGATAGATAACAAGGTGATTGCACTACTTACAAGGCCTATCATCACTAATAATCCATTGCCTAACCATAACTTTGGGAAAGGACCAAGGATTAATTGCTTGATGACCGAAAAGGAAAATAAGGAAGATCCATCCGACTTGATCTATGACCCACCCGAATGCTTCATGATGACATAGGAAGAATAAATGGTTACGACATCTACCATTGCCGCAGGATAGGACATATGGAATGAAGGATCAGAACCCGAGGATTACCAAACACCTACAAATGGGGGGAGACACTTCAAACCCCCAATAAATACCCAAACACCCACAAATGGGGGGAAACACTTCAAACCCTAAATAAATACCTAAACACCCATAAACGGGGGGAGACACTTCAAATCCCAAATAAATAACCAAACATCCACAAATGGGGGGAGACACTTCAAACCCCAAATAAATAACCAAACACCCACAAATAGAGGGAGACACTTCAAACTACAAGATATTGACCTCGATGACCCAACAAAAATTGCTCACATCACAAGGGGGGAGACATTTCAAACCCCCACATTTAGAGATTGAAAACCCTGTGGAAGCCTAGAATAGATCTACCTACCAAATGCGTGCCAAGGAAGATAAAGTCCTTAAGCAACTACAAAAGACACAAGCCAACATAACCTTATGGGGTTTACTCATGGCCTCATACAAACACCATCAAAACCTAGTAGACCTGCTCAACCAAATCCAAGTCCCTACAACCACGACCTCCCAGAATCTAAATGCTATGATTGGGTCCATAAATAGGGAACTCACCATCTCTTATTCTAACAAGGATCTGACCAGGAAGGGAAAACACCACAATGACCCGTTGCATATCACTATAGATGCCAAAGGGAAGAGAATACCAATGGTTTTGGTAGATGATGGTAGTGCATTAAATGTGTGTCCTTTGGAGACTACAAGCTGCTTGGGCCTCAGTATTGAAGACTTTGTGCCTACTGATTAGCATGTGAGGGCAAATAAAAACAATAGAAGAGAGGTCTTAGGGACCATAGCATTAGGTCTTACCATAGGACCAATGGTCAAGTAGGTGGATTTTCAAGTCCTTATTATAGCCTCATGCTTCAATATGCTCCTTGGGTGACCATAGATTCATGACACAAAAGCCGTACCTTCTTCCCTATATCAAAAGGTTCGGTTTTCACATGAAGGAGCTATTATGACCATCTATGAGGATAGCTTGACTGTGCCTAAGCTTGTTTTGGTATTGATTCCGAGAAAGAGCCATTGAACTTCGATGGCTTTGTGATTGAAGACCTTTAATCTGAAAGAAAGAAGGAGAAGTTGAGAAGATCCCAATGGACTTTGCTCCTTATGGTAATAACAATGTGGTAGCAATGATGAGGAGAATGAACTACTTTCTGGGAATGAATTTCGGGAGAACTATGAAGAAGCCAACTGTTCAAGACCCGATGATCCCTACTGCCACACCACCTTTTGGGTTAGGCTACAATCCCACTAATGATGATTTGCTAGAAATAGAAGTAAGGAAGATGGCCCAAACCAAAGCTAAAGCAAGAGGACTCCCTTGTCCTCCAGAACCACTGAAGCCCTACACTCCTACACTAAATGGGAAGTTTGTAAAAGTTGAAGAGAGTCAACGTTATTACAGATTCCCTGAGCCAAGATTTGATCCTATGACAAAGATAATGGTACCTAGGTTCGAGATATTACTTGATCGCCACAACAAGGTCCCGGAATTGAAGAAAGAAGACACAACGTGGGTTCCTATTGATTGGGCTAATTACATAGATCCTAATGCCATGACTACACTTCTTGGAGATCCTATTTGTAACATCAAAGATGAAGAGTTTTGGGAGGCTAGTCAGCATGCATTAAAGAGCCCATATGAGCTAAGAGCCCACAACGAAGTTAAGGAAGGGGGAGCAGCCCCTAGTGATGATGAAGATGAAAGTGATGACAAGGGTGATAGTAGTAGTGACAGCAGCAGTAATGATAGTAGACATGACGATGATAGCAGCACCAATAGTGATGACAATAGCAGCAAAAGTTATGATAGCCCATACAGTGGTGATGATTGGGGTGAACCCTATAGTGATAGAGAAGATGAGGATGCAAACCTATTCTATGAGGAATATGATAGTGATGTGGACTATTGTGATCAAGACGTTGAAGACGATGCCGAGGCTAACAGGTGGAGCGATACTAATAGTGATCAATATAGACTAGTAAATGTGTTAGAGAATGCAAGAGAGGAGAATACATAAGCCAATCAAATGTACCATGAAGAATATCCCTATGGACACCTTTCAAATTGGAGTGATATCACTAATTTTAGCTTAAAGTCGGACCCTAGGTATGACAAGCATGGAAGAGAAGTTCCAGAATTGGGGTCGTATTATGATTCAAAACCAAGTTCACTCACTACTGAAGATGAAGATGACATGGATGCCAAATTGGCCGCACTAGACCATAAGCCAATGGTCCACAGTCTCAGAATCATGACACTTGAGAGTGTTAAATGTAGTGATAAGAAGGAAGAAGGAGGCGAGCCAGAGCATCTCCCTCAACCTACTGACTTGGGCAACAGAGGCAAGTACAACCTATTTAATGAATGGATGGATAGCATAGAGCGCCTGGATACTTTTGTGATCAATAAGCCTATAAACATGGAGATTGAAGAAAAAGCTACAGATTATATGGATGTAGATCCCACAGTACTGATGCTGAGGGAAGAAGGAGTATACTAGGAACCACTTGCCATTGTGGAAGCCACGACTGAGTTGAAGAACTGGGCATGGGAGGGAGCCACCCACCGAGTTCAAGACCATCAAGTCAGTCACCTTTGCCAAGAGGATCAAGACCATTGAGCCAGTCACCCCTGTCAAGAACATTGTTTCTGTTCCTATTGAGTCTATTTCTGCAAGCATTTCTATTCCTATCGAGTCTGTTTGTGATAGTTTTCCAGTTGAGTCTACTTTAGCTGAGTCTATTGAGTCTGTTAAGTCTGTTAAGAACTCTTTTCCTTTTAATATGATTTTTGATTCTGCTTATTTGCTGGCTTTAAATGTTTTTATTTCTGAAATTGGTAAAGAAACTCTTAATAATAAGGAATTAAAACATGGATACCTAGAACCTATAAAAGAAGAAACCCAACCCATTAACCTTGGAACTGAGGATGAGCCCAAAATAATCCAAGTGGGCAATACCCTAACCACTTTAGAGAAAGATGCATTAAGTGGCACTACTGATAGAGTTCAAGGAGGTCTTTGCTTGGTCATATGAAGACATGCCTAGGATTGACACGGATATAGTACAACATTGCATTCCAACAGATCAAACATAAGGCCAGTCAAGCAGAAATTAAGAAGAATGAAGCCAGAGTGGACTCTTAAGATCGAGAAAGAAGTTGAGAAACAGTACAATGCTGGATTCCTAAAAGTGGTCAACAATCCAAAATGATTAGCTAATGTGGTTTCGGTACCAAAGAAAGATGGAAAGGTATGTGTGTAGATTTTCAAGATCTGAACAAGGCCAGCCCAAAAGATGATTTCCCTTTGCCTCACTTTGACGTCTTGGTTGACAACACAGCAGGTCATGCTTTGCTATCATTTATGGATGGATTTTCAAGATACAACTAGATCAAGATGGCTTTGGAAGATATGGAGAAAACCTCCTTTATTAATCCATGGGGGACATACTGCTACAATTTCATGCCATTTGGCCTTAAAAATGCTAGCGCTACCTACCAACGTGTAGCCACTACTTTGTTGCATGATTTGATCCACAAGGAAGTAGAAGTTTATGTTAATGACATGATAGTGAAGGCCAAAGACTGTGAAGGGCACATTCCAGCTTTAAGGAAGCTCTTTGAAAGGACCCGGTTCTACAAATTACGATTGAATTCCAAGAAACGCACTTTTGGAGTCACTTCTAAAAAATTGCTAGGATTTATGGTAAGCCAAAGAGGGATAGAAATTAATCCTGAAAAAATCAAGGCAATTGTAGAGATGAAACCTCCAAGAATTGAAAAGGAGATCCGAGGATTCTAGGGAGGATACAGTACATTAATAGGTTCATAGCCCAACTCACCATGACATGTGAACCAATCTTCAGATTACTTAAGAAGGAAGTCCGTACAGTATGGAATGAACAATGTCAGGAAGCCTTTGAGAAGATCAATAGTTATATGATGAAACCACCAATACTTGTCCCACCAGTACCTGAAAAGTCATTCTTGTTGTATCTCACCTCTACAGATACAGCAATAGGGGCTTTACTTGCCCCATACCTAGAGCAAACTAGAAAGGAGAACACAATTTACTACATCAGCAAGAAGATGCTACCTTATGAAGAGAAGTATTCACCCTTAGCAAAGACATGTGTAGCACTTGTTTGGGCAACCCGCAAACTTAGACATTATATGCTTGCCTACAAGGTTTTGATGATTGCGAGAATGGATCCTTTGAAGTAGTTAATGGAAAAGCCTGTGCGAGATGGGAAGGCAACTAAATGGGTATTGCTATTGTTAGAATTTGATATTAAGTATATGGCTCAAAAATTTGTGAAAAGGAGAGCAATTGCTGATCATTTAGCCCATTGTTCACCTGAAGAAGCTGAAGAGATTCAAGGGGACTTTCTGGATGAACATATCATGGGAATTGAGGTAGAATCATGGAAGATGTATTTTGATGGAGCGATAAATCAAAACGGAAGTGGAATTGGAGTTCTCCTAATTTCACCAAAAGGGACACACATTCCATGTTCTGGCAGACTTAACTTTCCTACCACCAATAATGCTACAGAATATGAAGCTTGCATTATGGGTCTACAAGCAGCCTTAGGCCTAGGAGTGAAGGAGTTGGAAGTATATGGCGATTCAGCTATAATACTCTCTCAAATTCAGAATGAATGGAAGATCAAAGAAGAAAAGCTTATGCCTTATCATGAATGTCTTAAAAAATGGGCATCAAAATATAGTAAGATCCAATACTAGTATGTGCCAAGGATGCAGAATCAAATTGCAGATGCTCTAGCAACAATGACATCCATGATGGATGGACCAAAAAAAGGTGAAGCTAGACTGATAGTGTTGGAACAGAAAGAAGAACCAGCCTACTTCATGGCAATAGAAGAAGGTGAGGAAAAGAATGGGGAAGGTGAATGGTATTCAGACATCCTACAGTACCTCAAGGATAGGAAATATCCACCATCAGCAGACAAGGATGATCAATTGACCATCCGAAGGTTGTCTACTAATTACAATATTTGTAGAGAAAGACTTTACAGAAGATCATATGTTGGAATTCATCTCCTCTATGTAACCGCTAAGGAGGCACAAAAAATAATTGAAGAGGTTCATGAATCAAGTTATAGGTCATATATGAATGCACACATGTTGTTAAGGAAAATAATGAGACAAGGCTACTATGGGATCGCCATGGAAGCCAACTGTGCAGCTTATGTCCAAAAATGTTATCAATGCCAAGTCCATGGAGATCTGAAACACATGCCACCCATGCCATTACATACTATGACATCACCCTCGCCCTTCTTTACATGGGGGATAGACATTATAGGGAAGATTCATCCGACTACATCCAATGGCCATGACTTCATACTCGTTGTTATAGACTGTTTCACTAAATGGGTAGAAGCTGCCTCATACAAAGTTCTGAATTCAAAGAAAGTTGCTTAATTCATTCAGACTAACATCATCTGCAGATATGGAGTACCACATGAGATTATCTCTGACAATGGGTTACATTTTAAAGGAGAAATAGAGAAATTACTGCAATAGTTCAACATTCATCACCACAAATCTTCACTCTATCATCCTCAAACTAATGGAGCAGTTAAGGTTGCTAATAAAAACATAGGGTGAATCTTGAAGAAGAGCACAAACAACTACATGGATTGGCACCTGCAGTTACCCTATGCACTCTGGGGGTACAGAACGTCGATTCGATCATCCACAGGAGCCACTCCTTATTCGTTGGTGTACGGGGTGGAAGCGGTCCTTCCCATCGAAATGGGTGTTCGACCACTAAGAATAGTACTAGAAAGTGACCTCCCCAAAGAAGATTGGTTGTAAAGCAGATATGACCAGTTATGCATGCTGGATGAGAAAAGACTCAAAGCCCTGTACCACATTCAGGGATACTAGAGGAGACTTAGGAAAGCTTTTGATAAGAAAGTAAGAACCATAGATTTGAAGTTAGGAGATCTTGTGTCGAAAGAAATTCGAGCCCCGGTTCAAGATGTAAACAGGAAGTTCAAGCAAAATTGGGCAGGCCCATACATTATCAAGTAGATATACTCTGGAGGAGTAGTAATGATGATGGACTTAGATGCAAATCCTTTCATTGAACCAACCAACGTGGATCAATTGAAGAAGTACCATGTCTGAAGTGGTAGTTGCACCATGAAAAAAAAAAAAAGAAGAAAAAGAGGTAGGTTGAAAACTTGAAAGGGCGACCTATGCAAAAGGAGAGAAAAAAAAAAAAAAAAAAAAAAAAAGTGAGAGAGCTTGCTAGGTTGAAATCTGAAAGGGCGGCCTAGGCAAAATTAAGGCATAAAAATCAATGAACTATCTGATAACCTGATCCTTCTATCAAAGGAGGTACGTAGGCAACTATGCATTGGTCTGCTCACAATTTCCCAAAACCCACCATTTGCCCATTAACTGAAATTTTCCAAAAAAATTCAACCATTCCATTAAACCATGTCATTACACAAAAACCTAAACCCTAAGCAAACCATAAAAAACCAAACCCCAAAAGCCTACACCATAAGACAAAATCCCTAACCTGGGAACCCTAAATAATTCATAAAAATAAGAGTTTTTATATCAACTTCTTAATAAACATGCTCAAAGCCAAAAATAAGAAAGCCACTTTGTCTTCAGTCTTTTCTTTTTCTTCTGATCAATAATTTCTTTCGTGTTAGGTACTTCATCATCCTTGTCTCTTCTTTTGAATTCAGAGTGGTCTTCATTTAGTCTTTCCTGGTTGTCTTTGAGAAATTGTTCTCTCATAGCAATTCTCTCAGCTTCCTTATCAACAATCTTATCTATCAGCCAGTTAGAATATTCTGTAGTCATCCTGTGAAAGTGAACTTTGACAAAAGATTGGTCCACCCGGTCAGCCATCTCTAAACCCAATAGCATGTTCTTTATAGAAGTAGGATTTGTGTCCACAGGAGAGAAAGGTCTTCTTCTTTTGTCACCTGGCATTCCTTGTTCATATTTGAATTGCCTCAAGAGTCTATCTCCCTTGTAGAAAGTTGGCCTCCACAACCCAACAAGGAAGATGTGATTTGATCCTGGAAACTGCAATAGAGGGGGTGGGCACTTCCACTAATAACAGTCTCATTGAATTGAAGTACTAGATTTCTTGTTTAGAAACTTCACCCAATCATTCTCAATTTGGCACCCAATTTTGATTACAGCCCTGCTAAGAAAACAGCTAGGTCCATAATTACCGGTGGTGAGTTTGGAAATCATGTCCAGTCACTCCATCAACCATATCTGCAAAGTCAAAGGACTCCCTAAGAAGATTTGAGTCTCTCCACCGTGAAATATAGCATCCAGTCCTAGAAGAGTTTCTGCCAAGATCAAAGAAACTGGATTGTCACCATCCTTAATTTGGCTCACAATACTTATGGCTCGAGCATCCACAAAGTCATGTCTCCCAAAGTAAAGAAAAAAAATTCTCCCACAAAGCACAAGGCCAAACAGAAGTTTTTCTGCATATTGTCAGTAACTCCATAAATGTGCATTTGTCAATCAGCCTAGAGATAATCACACAAAATTCCCCATATGGCCTTCAATCATACTATCAGTAATGGAAGTTGGAAGACTGATAGCATCAGACAAAGATTCCTTATGCCTGGGATCACTAGAAACTGCAACAGATTTTCTGCTTGGATCATAGTCCAGAATAGCAGAAAACTCTTCAATTGTCAGACAGAGTTCAGCAATGTTAAACCGAAACACAAGATCTTCCGAATCCTAGAATTTCACAGTAGCACGAAGGAAGTCCCACTTGATTTTAGCATTCCTCAAAACCTTAATTCCCTCTAGTTTGAAGGCTGTAAAATTGGTTTTGGTGTTGAAATCAAAGCTACAAACCCATCTGTTGATATCATGAATTGTTGGATGAGAAAAATTTTGATTGCTAGCCGTGGATGACTTTTGCTTGTGATTATTGTGTATTTCTAACCTTTATACAGAGAATTGTCGTAGGAGGATTTATTTCTACAAGCTACATCAATTCCCACTCAGGTTTGAAATAGGTTTTAGAGAGTTTGTAGCTGACTAGGAAAGTGTTTCATGGTCACAAACGAAGTAAACATTTTTCAAAAAATGTGAAAACGCGAAACATGCATTGGAAAATCATAAGGAGTCAGCCCACCATGGCGCGAACCCATAATGTGGCCTAGTGCCATTCGGCACTCTAAAAGGGCCGAACGAAACTTTCAAAGTGCCGAACGGCACTCCTCACATGCCAAGTTGCACGCCGCCTCTCCATTGTACGCCCATGCAATGCCATGGAATTTCGTGTTTTCGGACTTTTTTTTTAATCGTTAGACACTCAAAAGATTTTGTTTTAGGTAACTGAGACACTCTGACATGTCTAACTCACTTGTTTCAAAAATCATCACTTGCATCATTGTTTTCAAAAAAATTGATCAAATCAAGTTTTTTTCAATGACTCATGAATTTATGTTTCAAACTAGGGGCATTCACCCATGCCTCATGTATTTTTCAAGAAAAAAGATCATCATCATCATCGAGATTTCCAAAAATCATGCATTCCTTTTTAAACTAGGGGCATTCGCCCATGGCCCATTTTATCTTCTTTTTTTAAAAAAAAGAGGGCTCCATCATCATTTTTTTAAATGAAATGAAAAAATGAAAAAAATTTATCACCAAGATTTCCAGAAACCATGCATTCATTTTAAACTAGTGGCATTCAACACTGCCTCATTCAAGCAAGTGCAGATTCCAATAGGGCTAATCAAGATAAGTTTAAGTTGATACTACAAGACCCCATCGGTGAATTCTAAACTTATCTTAGTTAAAGTTTCTACATGATCCAAGGTGATGCCAAGGACAAAGCACTAAACATGGAAATTAATACAAGATTGTCTAAGGAACACTTCCTTTGGTTTTGCAAGAAAAATACAAATCATACGTCATTAGGATTCCGAGTCTGCCTACTTGAGGATCTCCTTGATCTACCTCTAAAGGAGCCACCTTTAGTATTTCCTTCTTGACTTGAGAAAAAGCGAGGATCGTATTGACGATTTTCAAGTTCAAGGCTCCTGATCCTTTTTTCCAAAGATCTTCTGGTAGCATCAGCAGCTTCCATTTCATGTGCCTAAAAAGTCAGCAGAATCAAGTGTTAATTCCACCATTAAGCATAATTCAGGCAAAAGATACTCAGAGAGTGACATGGAATACCCAACTCGCATCATTGAGCACGTATTGGGAGGATTGATTACAAGTCAATGATTGCAACCCTCCAATCATCCGTATGCTTTCCTCCACAAGTTCCACATGAACCTGAAGCACAAATCTGTTAGATCATGAATTATTCAATAAGCCAAGAAGAAGTAAGGACAAAGAACTGAAAATTCAAGAACACGATGGATTGGACCAAGGAACATTCAGCACGTGCTTTGGCCTAGTCAAAGGCATGGAACAAGATTCATCACATCGTATTGCCAAGATGGAAAATGAGGATAAGTCTTCGCAAGGGAACTAGAAGAACTACCAGCATGATAAGGAGAAGGAATTTCTTCCTCTTCATCTCCCTCTTCCTCTCCTTCAGAAGGTGGAGGCTGAAAATCCAATATGCAAATTTTGTCACCAAGCAGAAACATGGAAATAATTTTCAAAATGAAGATTTGACTTTTGAAAGGAAAAGAAGTACCATTTGGTCAGCCAAGTAACCTTGCAGACGAGTTTTAATAAATTCAAAATAAGATCTTACTGTTCTTGGAACAACAGAGCCTGCACAGGCCTGAGCAATCTCTTCATCAGCCAGAATGTCAGCTAACCAAATGGAGGGACAAGGAGGAATTGGAATTGTTGTAGGAGGGTACACTTGATGAACTTGGGATGACACCCGATCACCAAGATACCAATACCTTCCATGTGCACATTCAAATAATGCCTAACAACCATTCAGCTCAAAAGCCTGTTCACACTCTACATACCCCTCACATCCAGCCCAAGGATCTAACAACATCTGTAAAATCACAAAGAGGCCCAGAATGAGAAAAGTTCAAAACCATAATCAAGCACCAACGATCCCAAACAAAAATGAAGAGGTGAAGAAGAAAAAGGACTCACATTATCAGCAATCAAATTACCAATCACCAAGCGCCAAATTTCCAAAGAATGCCTAGAGGTCACTGACGAATGATACTGAGGTGTCCAACGGAGAAATCTAGGAAAAATACCAACAACTTTCTCCTGGGTTTCATGACCCACTCCAAAATATTCATACATCCAAACCTGAGAATTACCACAACACCATTACCACAAAACCAAAATAATTTCCCAAAGCTTACACATAGCCAAATTTTTTCCGAACCTTACCTACCATACAAATGGAGCCCCACCCAAGCTTGAAAGACTCCGCCTAGAGAGTTGGGTCATGAAGTGCATCAATGTAGCATAGGCCATGCCGCCCTAGTCATAATTCCGAATTTGTCCATCTCTTTTCAAGCTTTCTAGGTAGCACAGATTCATAGTACTACTTAAATCTGGACACAAGAAAGTTCCAACAAAAAGAAGCATGAGCATTCGAGCACCTTTTGCCGTAGTCTCACAATGGGGAATATTTTCACATAGCTAAGACAAGGGGATATTGTTACTTCTCATTCTAGAAGGCAGTACACCTAAAAGTTTTTTGAGTTCGGCTGAAGTAAAGGAATTATTGACAATAATTCTTTCACTACCCAACCTCAGACCAGTGATAACAAAGAAGTCATAAGGTGTTTACCTCTCCAATACATGGAAAGTGGAAGGTACATGTAGTGTCCCAGAAGCGTTCTGCCAAGGCAAGAAGTAACTGAAGATCCTTGTATTCATGTCTCTCATGATTCAACAAAGCTTCGAAGAAAGTGCCAAAGTCTGCCTCATTAGTGATGTTTCTAATGCTAAGAGACAATGCTGCCTATGCACTTTTTAACATTTGGAGACTGCCTGACTCTTAAGACTCTGCAACACACAAATTCAGCTCATCAATTTCAAACCCACATCACAAACAAACAATGCCCCACCAAAATTTCACCGCAATCAAAATTCTTCACATACCCATACACAACTACTAAATCTTTTCAATAGTCATAAAAAAAAGTTCCTACATTTCCAAAATAGCAAAAATTCCACAAACTCATGCCCATGCACAAATAAATTCCCACATGGCCAAAATCATAATCACAAAAATTTTCCAAGAACCAACATCACATGACCAAAAAAATTCTTCCAAATTTCATACCCACAAAATTTTGCCATGTCCATAAAACAAGGTTTACACATGCCAATAAACTTTTTCCCTATCCATCATGAACACATTCACCTAAGCCTATCACAAACTTTTCACAATGGCAAACTTCCCAAAATCCAAATCAAAATTCATCTAACAACATCAATTTCTACCTACATTGTCAAAATTCCATAAGCCACCAACATTGTCCAAATTGCACCATGATCAAAAAAATAATACTTCAAGAATGCTCTAAAGCCAACATTTTCCAACATAACCAATCAAGCAATGCCCCAAATTTCAAACAACCAAATGATAATATCTCACCATGAAACTTTCAATGAAACATGCAACAACATTTTCCAAGCAAAGGAACCAAGAAAAAACTCACCTTGGTGTCTACATGACAATATGGAGTATGGGTCCTAGGATCTTGAAGAAGCCCATCCTCCACATGCCTACTTGGGTTATTCTTCTACGATCCAAGTCTGATGCTCCTAAGCACATTGAAACTTTGTGCACAAGACTGCAGAATAAAGAGTCTGAAAATTGACTGAATTCGAAGTGACCATGGTAAAGAATTCGAGAACTCACATATGGAGTCCTTCTGTACAAGATTAGGTATATCTCAAGAATTCTCGGCTCCTATTACTCCTCAGCAGAATGGTGTAGTAGAAAGGAAGAACAGGGTTATTCAGGAGATGGCAAGAGCCATGTTGCACAGTAAGGATGTGGCTAAGAACTTGTGGGGAGAAGCCGTCAACACTGCATGTCATACGGTCAATAGAATGTATTTTAGACCCGGTACCAAGAAGACTCCATATGAGTTATGGAAAGGAAGAAAGCCAAATGTGAAATATTTCAGAATCTTTGGAAGTACCCGTTTCATCCTAAAGGATAGAGAGAATGTGGGAAAGTTTGATTCCAGAAGTGATGACGGGATATTTTTGGGGTACTCTTCTACAAGTAAGGCTTATCGAGTGTATAACAAAAGAACTATGAAGGTTATGGAAACGGTGAATGTTGTAATTGATGAGTCTTCAGATTCCTGTTCTAAGAAAGTTAATGAGGAACTTCCTAAAGAAATTCTTCCTCCTGAAACTAAGGAAGTTCTAGAAATCTTTGAACAAGAGCCCACATATCCTAGTACTCCTGGTACTCCAAGTGTTGTGGAAGAGTCAGCAGATATGCCTACTTCACCAGATTCTGAATATCGTGATGAAAAAGGACCTTCCTCCAAGACCAAATTATATCATCCTCCAGAAGTTATTGTGGGAAGCATGAATGAACTCACATTAAGAAAACGTACAGTTGATAAATGCGTTGCTAACTTTGTGTCTTATTCTTGTTATTTGTCACCGGGTTGAACCCACTAAAGTTGAGGAAGCTTTTCAGGATAAAAGTTAGGTTGAAGCAATGCATGATAAACTACTTCAGTTTCAGAGGAATGATGTCTGGACTTTAGTTCCTAGACCGGAGGGTGAGCATGTTATTGGCACAAAGTGGATATTCCGCAACAAGACTAATGAGGAGGGCAATGTGATCCGTAACAAGGCTTGACTAGTAGCTCAAGGATATTCTCAAATGGACGGAATAGACTATGATGAAACGTTTGCCCCAATTGCTCGCATAGAGTCTATCAGAATTCTCCTTGCCTTATCCTGTCACTTAAAGTTCAAGCTTTACCAGATGGATGTGAAGACTGCTTTCTTAAATAGACTTCTCAAAGAAGATGTCTATGTGGCTCAACCAAAAGGATTCATTGATCCACACTTTCCCGATCATGTGTTGTACCTTAAGAAGGCACTGTATGGATTGAATCAAGCACCTAGAGCTTGGTATGATTGGTTAACCCAATACTTTGTGTCACATGGGTTTACAAGAGGAAAGGCTGATCAGACTCTCTTCATCAAGAGGGAAGATGGCAAGCTGATAGTTACTCAAGTCTATGTTAATGACATCATCTTTGGATCAACTAAGGATGAACTTGCTCATGACTTCTCAAAACTCATACAGGAAAAGTTTGAGATAAGCATGATTGGGGAGCTATCTCACTTCCTTGGATTGCAGATTCATCAACATGATTTAGGTATATTCATCTCTCAGTCTAAATATGCTAAGAATCTTGTGAAAAAGTTTGGTTTAGAATCTGCTAGTTCTGTTAGAACCCCTATGAGCCCAAATGTTAAACTCACTATTAACTTGTTAGGTAAAAGTGTAGACTCATCTCTTTATAGAAGCATGATAGGTAGTCTTCTTTACCTTACTGCTAGTAGACCTGACATTAGTTATAGTGTGGGAGTGTGTGCTAGATATTAGGCCAATCCCAAAGAGTCACATATGATTGCATTGAAAAGAATCATAAAGTATGTCAAAACTACTACCAACTTTGGTGTGTGGTACAGCAAGGACACAAATGATGTCTTAGATGGATATTCTGACGCTAATTGGGCTGGGAATGCTGATGATTGAAAAAGTACATCGGGGAGTTGTTTTTATGTGGGTAATAATCTTGTCTCCTAGATGAGAAAAAAGCAAACCTCCATCTTTTTATCCACTGCTAAAGTTGAGTACATTGCTGCTGGTAGCTGTTGCACCCAACTCTTATGGATGAAAAAACTTCTCCATGATTATGGTATTTGTCAAGAGCATCTTACCATCTACTGTGACAATACCAGTGCCATCAACATCTCTAAGAATCCGGTTCAACATTCTCGAACTAAACATATAGATATTCGACATCACTTCATTCGGGAGCTTGTCGAAGATGGTACTCTCACCCTTAAGTTTATTCACACTGATGACTAGAAGGTTGATTTGTTTACCAAACCTCTGGATAGTAAACGTTTTGAATTCCTTCGTCAAAACATCGGTGTCCTCTCCATGGATTAATCTCCTTCTCTCTCCCTCCTCCTCATGCTTTTGCATCTAGTTTTATGCATTGTTTTGCTTTGATTAACATGTTTTTGTTTGCTTACTTTCAGTTTTTGATTTATTTTGCTTTTCAGATAAAAATAAAAAATATATATTGAAAAATCATAAAAATACAAAAACTGTGTGTGTATGTGTACATCAATTCTTGTGAACCTTAAAATGGCCATTGAAACAGAGTTTTCTAAACTTTATATCTCTTGTAGCTTAGATGAGCATCTCTATGCACAACTAAGCAAGTGAGCTTTGTGGCTCTTTGTTTGTAATGAGTAAGGTTAAGTGATCTCTTGTACTTAACACTCGTATCATTTTTTTGACGGATGGGACTAGCAAATCCTAAGAGAAAGGCATAAATAACCATCTCAGCACTGTTGCCCGCCAATCATGATATGACATCTGTATGCTTCGGCATAGCAAAAGTGCAATGTCAATGACATCTGTATGCTTCAGCATAGCAAAAGTGCAATGTCAAAAGGCTTAACATAATTGGGTATTTCTTTTCTCTCCTTGTATACCCATGCATAATTTGCTTAATAAAAAGAAAATATGCAAAGAAAATAAAAGCAAAAAGAACAAAAATGTTTTAAATATGATTGTAAGCATGTTTTCTAGGATATGTGGGAGTAATAGGATGTACCTTAAAGGTGATAGTCCCTATCAAACAGTTATGATTGTGTGTGAGTTAAAGTGATTTTCTCATATCTCAAATCGTTATATCTTAGAGACACTTATGCAATCTTGCGATGTTTTCACGCACAACATGCAATATTCTTTGCTATTTTTGATTCATGTGTAGGTACAATGTGATTTGGCCATCACAAGGTTTACATGTGTTGATGTATGTTCACTAAGCTGTCTTGACTTGTTTTTGAAATATAAAATCAATTAGACTTCTTTAGTGTGTGAGTGTGTATTTTGAGATCCCTATGCTTAAAATTGTTGTTGAGAGATGATTTCGAGAGTCTAATATGTTGATTGGATCATTGGTTGAGTTGCATGTGTGATTGCATTCATGTTTTGTGTTTTTCCCTTCTTGAATTTTTTTTTTTTGAAAAGTTGGCTTGATACCTCTTTGATACCACCTCGACACCTAGCTGTCTGTTGAGCTTCTCAGCTTTTTCTTATCGCAATCTCGATAGCTTCTCGACACCTTCTGGATCGATTGAGAAACCTCTTGTCCTCTCGATAGCTTCTCGACACCTGGTGAATTGATTGAGCATCTGTTCTCGTGTCCTGTCTTGTTCCTCGACACCTTCTCGATAGCTGTATCTATCGGCGTTGTATTTCTCGACACCTACCTCGATAGATGTCTCAACACCTCTCAATACCTGTATCTATCGGGATTTACTAAACCTCTATTTAAAGGTTCTGTGCGATCCGTTTCTCATTTCTCTCGATCTCTCTCTCGATAGATTTGTCTTTTCATCTTCCAAACCTCTCTCTCTCACTCCAAATCTTTTTCTCAAGGTTTCTTCAAGCTTCTTCAAGTTTTTCTTCACTTGGTAAGCTTCTCTTCCCTCATTCTCATGCATTTCATGTTTTGAAACCTAGGTTTTGGGGTTTTTGAAAAAATTTGGGGTCTTTCAAAATTGATGGGTTTTTGTTGAAATTTTTGGGATGGGTTTTGTAGATTTGATCTTGAAAACTCCATGCATTGCATCACATTAGCATTCTATCTGTCTTCTTATGCATTTAGATATGTGCAATATGTTTGTGTGCTGGTAGGATTGGATTGGGCTGAGCCCATGATGTTTTTCATTTTGCATGTCCCATGTTCATGCATTCCCTAAGCATACGTTCTCTTTTCAATATACTTGTTATATTTGAATTGTTTTTGGGACTTTTCTGAGTGTTTCTTTCTCCCCCTTCTCTGTCTGTTTACGTTGGTAGTGTCTATGGCACCAAAATATAAGTCTATTCCAACCTAGAACCCTCTTCGCTCTAGGGCCTCCTCATCTTCTAATCCTACTCCTCTTTTTGTTCAATTCCGTGATGAGAAAGCCCATCAAGACTTCTCGGAGAACTTCTCTAAACGAGGTGTTCATTCGGAATGCCAAGTTGTCCTGGTGGACTTCGCTGACACCGACCTTCCCTATGTCTTCACAAACAAGAACGGGAGTCACTATGTGACGTCCCTCGTTTCTTAAACATGGTGATGACTTTTGTGTTGTATCCTCTCTCTCACTACAACTCTATCACAAAGCCTCATGCTCGTTTTCTGTTGTCTCTTCTTGAGGATCTCACCATTGACTTTCCTTCACATTTTATCTTTTCTATCATAGATGTATATAAGGATATGGCTACCTGTGATAAGCTCATCTTTCCTTCCACTATCACGAGGATTTTACGCCATTTTCCCATTCCTTTTCCTGTCTCCAACCCTTTTCATGTCATGGTTGCCATAGACGCCACTATCGTAAAACGTAGTGAGGCGCAGTTTAGGTCGCGACAGACAGGTTTAGTAGCTCCTTCCTCCCATTCCACTCCATCTAGATCTGCTCATGTCTCATCCGCTCCCTCCTCTTCGAAGAGCGATGTGTCACTAAGAGACATCATGGTGCAACTTCAACGCATGGATGCTCGCCTGGATACACTATCTACGAAGTTGTATCTGGTGAATGTTCGTGTTGGTTGCATTGCTCGACGACAGGCGATCATGGGTGGTTTTGCTCCCGAGGGTTCTCCTCCACCACCTCCTATGGCTTCTGAGTTTGAGACTGATGATGGCGATGACGATGATGCTTAGGATGATGATGATGGAGATGCTAGCTCTATCAATGAGATGTCTACTTAACACTCTACCCTTTGTCACTCGTGACCAAAAAGGGGAGTAGTTTTGGGTTATAAGAGTAGTCATACTTAGAAGGAGAGCTTATATAGGGACATTTTGATAGAGGGAGTGTTGAGTGTTGAGGGATGTAGTAAGGATTACTTGTATCTTTTTCTTTTCTCCACTTTAGATACATTTTCTTCTTGTACCTAAGTCTTGTGACCATTTTTACATACACTATGCTTATCTTTGATATATATGTGATGATGTATGTTTCTTTCACCTATCTCTACATGTGTTGTTTCTTTTCTCTCTTTATACACATGATTCTCTATTTGTATGCAATCTATTATTTCTGTTTCACACTAAGATGTCTTGATGAGTTTTGTTTAAAGTGTTTCAGAAATACAGATTGTTAAAGTCTACTTGTCATAAACTCTCTTCTTGTAAAGTTTTTCAAGAGTTTGTGTTAGGATAGATTTTATTGTATTCAACAAACAAGTATGAGTTAAGTGATTTATGACATCTCTTATATGTTCATTTGTTTGTTGTGGTTTTATCACGGATTACCAAAGGGAGAGATTGTTAGTACATATGTGTTTCACCTGCTTAGAACATATGTCATTCTTTTATGTAATTGGCTAATCCTTTGACAAAACGCACTTTACTTGTAATTGGGTAGAATTAGGATATGTTTAATGCTTCAAGAAACTGTGTTTCAAGATTAAGTGTTGAAGTCATCAAGTCTGTCCAAGAATCAAGCTGAATAGTGCAAGTTCATTAAAGCTCGACAGCTAGCGTGTGTTGAGGTTTAAAGAGCTGTTCTAGCCCCGTGGCTCGACAGCTGCTCGACAGCATCTCGATACCTTTATCTGTCGAGGTTTAAGAAAAACAGATTCTGAGTTCTGTTTTGTTTCCAATTCGTGGATGTGTCTTTGGCCCTTCTTTTCTCCTAACCCTAGACATATAAAAGGATTATTTTAAGGGCCGTCAAAGTGTGGTAAGTTGCACAAGTATTGAGAAACCCTTGTTCATGCAAATTGTGACTTAAGACAAAGTCCTTGCCCTAGTTCATATCTCTTATGAAGAAGTTGCTGTATCTTTGCACCGTAGGGTTTTGTAACCAAGCATCTTCTTGATCTTCATCGTGTGGATGAATTGAAGAACTTTGCTGCCAACAATCTTCTCTAGTTGGTGATTGATGTCGCGTACTGGGATCTGCGCAATTAGTTAGTCACGTACTTGGGAGCTGTGCATTGAAAGAAGAAATTGTCACTATAGAACAAGTTCAATTGGGTATTGGGGTAAGGATTCAACTGTAGGTTGGTAAGGTACTTGGAATTCGTTTACTTGTAACCACTTGTTGTGATAATAATGAAATTTCGGGAGTGGTGACCTTTAATTCACCCGGGGGGGTTTTCGCCATGTAGGTTTTCCCCATTCGTAAACAAATCACCGTGTCATTTAATTTCCACTGCATACTTTAGTTTATTGGTGATTTATTTGTGCTACCACGCATTTGCATGTTAATTTGATTAATTAATAAACTTGGCTAATTAATCAACTTAATCCATCACAAGGGGTCAATACGTTTTTGGCCTATCAAAAAAAAGAAAGAACTTATCCCAGACCTTTTAAGAGAGTGTGTTGTGTGTGGTAGAACTTTCATCCTTCCTTAAAAGTTGTCAAAGTTTTATAATGAAGTTTGTTATTTGCTTTTGGGTTAAAAGCCCATTCTCTCTCCTAATTATACCTTAAAATGTCTTTAAAAAAATTGTGTTTAATCGGTAGAGTATAAAGTAGAACAGAAAAAATGGTACAAATTATTGTATTCTTCCCTCTCCTTTTTTCTATGCCCCATTAATCACCCCAACTGAGAGGTTAGAGACTTTTCTTCAATTAAGTAGCTCAAATAAAAGCATCTGATGCCTACATTGTGAAAAAATAGTGTATACGCCAACCGCATGGGACTATTTTCTCACTGACAGGTAGGTCCCTCAACCATAGGACCCACCTGTAAGTGAGACAATGGTCTCATGCGCCTGGCGCATGAGATTCCATCTCACTGCATAGTGCATAGTACATGGTCCCATTTCGTTGCCCCACAAGATGCATAGTACTTGACATCCACAACTGTAAAATGTTGCTACATTGTACCACCTAGTTTAAATACAATTTTTTTTTTTTTTTTTTGAGAGAAAGCTTAAATACAACATCTAAAACTGACTTTTATTATTAAAAAAAATAAACATATGGATAAATTTTTTAAAATAAAAATTGAAACTCTTTTTTTTTTTTTTTGGATTTATAAGAGTTATTGATAATAAAATTTTAATTGTAGTAACATTTTTAAATTTTCTAAAACTTTGTTAATAGAAATTCATTCATAGGAAACTAAATATGTGCATAAATTGAAGGGTGCAAAAATTCTTTATTTTTTTTTTCTGATAATTACGTTGGGAAGGGGGTATTTGAGCCCTAAATATCTTGAAAACACTAAAAGGTGCCAACTAGTTGAGCTACAGAGATCTTGGTAAAAATTCTTTCATTTGTATAGAGGAAAAATATGTAATTTGTATGTATAAATGGTAATACAATTTTCTTGTTAGGTGAATGGATTGTATTTTTTTAGAAAATGAGAAAGTGATAATGCATTTGAAGGGACTAGTAGAGGATGAGTGACCGTCTAATGTTTTAGGTTATAAATTAACTACAGTTAATTAACTAATTACCTAGTTAAGTTGATTAATTAGTCCAATTACATGTAATATTCAATTAAAAGCTCACCACATCGCCAATCAAGAGTTAAGTGCAATGGAAAATTAATTAACACGGTGATATGGCCATGATAAGGAAAACATTTGTAGGTCACCATTGCTAAATAATTCACTAACAAAAATTGAGGTTACAAGTTCAAGAAATTTTATCATAACATAAAGTCTATATCCACTGTAGAACCTACTGATCTATAGTAGCTCAGCTCCAACCTAGTTGGCCTACTTTTTGCAGCAAACTTCTTCTTTGCACAAATCTCTTACCCCTAACTGATTCCTACAAAAATTATTGATTAATGCAGATTGGATGCAAAGTTCTTCAGAGTAACATGATTCACTAAACTGGTAGTAGCTCGGCATAAAACTTTAGCGCACAAATGCTGTAGCAGCTTCTTAGTATGTGTGTCTCCTCTTTGTGTTATGATGATGGTCATAAAATATGGCTTATATAAATCTAGGAACCCTAGTGCACAAATCCCTAGATTGTCCAAGTCATCATGGGCCATAGTTCGATTGGTCGAGGGATGTCAAACTAGGTATCGAGCTTCACTATAGCTTCATAGATAGACAAACATCAAGAGGTATCGAGGGACAAGTTCTAACAGCTTTTCTTCAGTAATTTCTTGTGTATTTAATTTATACCATTTGTACACTTTTTGACACACTTAAACTAAGTCTCAATTACATAAAAAGTGAGTTTTAGCTTGGATATACCAGCACATAATATTATGACCCTAACATATTGTAATATGGATGACAAGTTCCTTTGGTAATAAATGGATGAAGACTACTTCACTTGTTGGGATCGCGTGATAGTGTTGGTGTAATTCATAACTTCTGCAGATTATTTTCCAGAAAGTATTTAATGCACCAATTGAAAGATTTTAATGCTCACTTAACCGTGCACTCGCACCCACACACACAATTTGTTTGTTAGATGAATGGGTCCTGTGTTTTTTTTGATAAGTTGAAAAGTGATGATTAATGCATTTGAAGGTACTGGTGGAGGATGAGTGATGGTCTAATGTAGTACAGAAGACAAGTTTCTTTGGTAATGAGTGGATGAAGACTACTTCACTAGTTGGGATGAAGCGTAGTGTTGAGGTAGTTGGTGAGTTGTACACATCAATTGTTAAAAAGTATTTAATGCACCTGTGAGGCTAGAGTGGGCTTAGCGGTCAGGTTAGCCTCCATTCGAATTACGTTAGGAGGTCTTTCACTTTTGCCAGATCTAGAGAAGAGAGATACGATGAGTCCTCTGTCTTAGATTCCATCGCCACAGCCATCTGGTTCACCGGTACTACTAAAAAGTCTCATGCTTACATTACTCTTACGGATGGTTTTATTATCTTGGACCACGAAGACCCCAGTCGTTCTTCTGGTTTCCATTCCTATCATCATATTGATGAAAAATCTCCTTGTGCTCTGCCATAAGAACTTAAAGTTCGTATCATGGTGAAGGTAAAGTAACGCTATAATTCTTGCTCAAAAAACAGACCGAACGCATTCGAGTTATTGACTTGTCCAACCCAGCAGCAATCATGAGTCACTCATTCCACTGAACACTTTTTTCATTCCCTATGCGCTGACTGGATGCATACTTGCGTGATCGATCGATGGACGGGGGAACTACGCAAATGACGAGACCAACCTAATAACCTAAAGTAAAGGTTCTTCCCTCTCTTGGTGGCGAATCTTGATTAACTGACACTAGGAACCGCTTTGGAGAAACAAGATGCATGGCATGAGATACGCGGTGGAAATTTTTTCGATAGCAATTACTTGACTCGATGGATGGAGGTGGGGCCTTCCAACTCAAGCATGAAATCTACATTATGTCAACAATCACTGAGAGGGGCACCACCAAGCAAGATCGGGACCATTCATTCATTTAGACCTGACTAGGAACAAGTGGATCCAGGGAACTTGGCTTGGGAACAGCTTCTTTTTAGTAGGGGCTAATGACAGTAGGAGAGTCCAATCTCTGAAATAGAGCTTAGTCTCTCCCCATAGTAGTATACTAGTAAAAGGCGTAGATTATGACTTGATCCAATAGAGTCAGAACACCTTTATATCTAAAAGAAATGGTGCTCGATGAAGCTCACATGCACATGAATATATGCAGAAGTACATTAGGTTCCTATATTTTGGGAGTATTTTAAGTTTGGTCATAGTGTTTTTAAAACATTCATTTTGGTTCTTGAGTTTTTAACAATGTTTCATTTTCGTCCTCGCTGTTATTTCAACGACGAAATATCAAGAGTCAATCTCATACGGGATGTTGTACCAGTTTGGCCAGTGGAACGATATATTTCGGTACCAGTCAATACCAGTGTACAATTATTATTGGACCAATTAATATAATTCCATGTTTATTTCTTCCCATACCACGTATAACATTAGCCCAAGCCAATTCTTGACCTTTTATAGTAAAGAAAGAAAAAAGCCCAACACTTTTTTTATTCTAGTTTTCTCTTCCCTTGTCCCACATTTATTTTATTCTTTTATTTATTTTTTTATACTGTTGCATGCCTGAAGCTAGTTGCCTCCCAACCTATCATTCCTATTTCCAAGTTCCAACACATCATAGATTCACACACTATCTCTTTACAACCACATGTTACCTCTTCCTCTTTCAAATTAATTTTTTCTTCTCTTCACTTTTGTGTGGGTCCTTTTTTAATGGTGTCCAGGCCCAAGTAAAAGTAAGGACCCTGGGCCTTTTAGTTGTTGTTTTAAGGGGCAATGTGGAAAAGAAAGACACAAAGTAAACACTAGGGGTCCGTAAAATACTATGAAATATTTCATTAATTTTTTAATTGGGTAATACATCATGCTCACTAGGACGTATCACAATGTCCAAATAAGTTCAAAAATCACAGACTTAGATGGCTCTTCAAGTATCTACGACTTGCAAAGTTTGAATCCCTTTGAATCCAAGTGTGTTCTCTAGTGGCTGTTTAAGGATACTGGGCGGTATTTCCCTTTCTTTTCTTACTTTCTTTGAATTCTAACGGATTTTTCACAATGATTCTACTCTAATTCACTGTTGGCTGCATCCCCCTTTTATACTGTCACTCCAGGGTTTTCGGGGTACCACTGATTCCCCCCTTTTGCATACCTAGGTACCAGAACCAATGTTGTGCTAGCTACATTGGTGGCTGGTCCCTTCCTTATTTCTCATAATTTTCTTCTTTTGGAGTTTCTTCCACAAAAAATCCCCTGCTACCTTTCTGTCTCGATATGTCTTGAAGAGCTGACCTTGGGTTTTTCTCCTTTCAAGGCTTCTAGTTCCCACATTTTTCAGACTTAGCTTTTGGCTACCTTTTACCTTGTCATTTTTCACAAGTGAGCTAATTCCTTTCTGCCAAGTTGAAAGTTTCCCAGCCACTTCCCTTCATGGGTATTTTTTCTGGGTTTCCCGAGGTACTAGCCCCTTGTTTATGAATTGTTGGTTCCCAAGCTTTCTGATTCCTTTCTACATCATTGGGTGGCTGATAAGGACATGTCTGTTCTCATTCCTTGTGTTTCTTGGCATCCCCTTCAAACTGTATTAATCCAACTCTGGCTTTGATGCACGTCCCGAGGATCCAGAGGAGCTGGCAATCCCCAGGTATCCCGGCGGAGTTCTTACCACTGGGCTCCCTAGCGATTTTCTGACCTTGGTGGGCTGGACTTTTCTTCTTCCCTTGATTTCATGCGTTCTAAAGCTCATCCATTCACGGGTTTGGGTTCCTCTTTAAAACCTTAATGGATTTTGGGCCTATGATCCTTTTCCTTTATTGCGGGCTCAAGTATATTTTATAGAGTTCAATCTTTTATGCAATTTTTGGCCTTGGTGCAACTTCATGACTTTTAGACCTAAACATTTAGCCCCCCGAGCTTGTGGATTGCCTGTAGCCCACGCATGAGTAAACCAGATCCTTAATTTCTGTAGGAGCCCCTCCTCTACCATTTTAATTAACCTCAGGGTCTCTTTTCTTCTTCCTTCAGGGTCCTACTTTTCCCACTATCCTCAGGTATCTTGGTTTTCTTTGCATGTTGCGCTTCTTTTTTGTAACTCCCCCTTTTGCACGGAACGTGGCAGTTGAGTGTTTGAGTGAAAACTTCCCCATCCACTTTTCACGTTCCCCGTAAGCCCCATTAATAACTACTAATAACTCCCTTTTTCTTAAAAATTAAATATTGGCAACTGGTGCGCCATTCTATACATCGTCTTCTCTAACTGCTCTTTGCGCCATTATTGCAGTCATTTCAAACTTTCTTTTCACTTCCTAGAGTCCTCTATTTCCAAGCTTGTCTTCTTCCTTCCAATTATTTCGTTTCTCTGTTTTTTCTTCTGTGTTCTTCATTCCTTTGACTGTTAGGATTAGTGCTCTTAAATCCTATTGTATGATGCTATGTATGTTATTATGTATGACATTATGTATGACTTAATGTTGTATTTAATAAAGTTGTTTTATTATTATCTGAAATAATGGTAACATGAATATTGGGACATTATCGTATAGTCCATGAGATGCATAGTATATGATTTATGTGAAAAGTCATAGAAGATATAAGTCACAAGTTCTTTGTAAACTCAGAATTGTAGTTCGTAGTCGGTGATGAAATTGGGCTTTTTATCTGCGAAGACTATAACATATCAACTAAGATGATTTATTTTGATCATGGAAATAGAGATTTCTAGTTGGTATGTTAATATGTTTTAAGAGTTAAAACATATTGAACTGGACCGGTGTGAGATTTATTATTCTCCTAACAACTGTTAAATGAATAATAAACTCACGACTTATATTTGCATGAACTCTTAATCTTGAGAGAATAATGGATTTGATCATGAAATGTAGGTTGCTCTAATATATCAGGAGTGAGGTCTAAAGAAACGATTAAAACCTCAGTATGTTGGATAACCATATTTAGTGTTGATGGAATATATATTCTCAAGATGGAATTCATAGTCTCTTAACGGAGATACAAAATATTCCCTTGAGATAAGTTTAATGGTTTTGTTATTTAGAATGTTAGGCCCAACTACTTTAGTAAATTGTTTCTAGAGTATATATTTATGAAATTGGATTTCATAAATATATGATGAATAACTTAAAGGATTAAACTGGGTACTCAAGGATAAGATGTAGTAATTTACAAAGTGGCACTCTACATTCATGACTTTGTATTACTACGAATATTTTATGAAAGGGTTACATGTACAATAAAGTCTTGGGATATAATTTATAAACAAGGCCTAGAGTGCAACTATATTTATATAGTGGTATTAAATATAGTTAATGGTAACTTTGGACTTGTCAAAAGTTGACAGAAAAGCCCAACGCCCATTGGAGCTAGTGTCTTATTGGTCCCTTATGGTCCCACTCCAAGCCATATACTAAAGTCCAATTGGAAAGACCCAAAAGGCTAACTCAATTAGATAATCAGTTAAAAGGAGAGAAACATACATAATTTTTGTAAGTGACACTATTGTGAAATGATATGTATGTGAGAGTGAGACACTCTATCATTCTCCCTTGGAAATTAATCTAGAGACCATACTTCTTGGGCGTAAAGTGGAGTTGGAGTGAAGATTAAAGGTATTCCCAAGTACTTCTGATTCTTGTCTTGAATTTGACCGCACCAAGGTATGCTCTCTTGTTCTTGAATTCTAAAATTTTCATAGTACATGTTATCAATTGCGAATGAAGTAGATACATTAATTTTCCGCTATGTATGTTTTCTATATGATGCAAACATGTATTTTCGATCAAATGGTATTAGAGCGGTCTTCAATTCGAATCTGTATAATATGTTTTTTAAGTATTGGAATTAGAGATAATAGTTTCATGATGTTAGAAAATTATATATGTACTTAATTTTCTACGTGGTTGTTGAAACTATGATTTGATAAAAACTTATATTGATGTTATGATGTTGTTTAAATTTGAATTTAAGTATGTTAAATTGATCTTTAAGGCTATAACATCAATGGAATTTTGTTTTGATATCAAATCCCATCTATTATGTTCATATGGTGGTTGTTTGTTCATGGAAAATGGTTGAAAACTGTTCAAAAATTCCCTTTAAAAACTGAAAACATGGGTTTTTCGCAGGTAAGCCTTACTCTCGGAATAGTCGTAAGACAGTCACAAAAGCTTCTGTTTGAATTTTGTGTTTTCACAAAAAATTTCGGGGGTTAGCTTTACTCACAAAATAGTTGCAAGATAGTTGCGAAAGTCTCTGTTTGAATTTTCTGTTTTCATTTTTTTGCCTTAATTCATTTTTGTGGGAAGAGCTTAGTCACGAGATACCCGCGAAAATGCCATTGAAGGGAATTTTAAACTTTTTCCAATTGTTTTCAAATGTATAAAATGCAAGGCTGTGTGTGATTAGATTACACATGTTTACAATTTAAAAACCTTTGATTTAAAACATCTAGTGGGAGAGAGATACTAGGGTTGCATCTCACGGCCTCCATTGTTGGTTCATAGTAGTGTGAAATATATACTTTGTCTTTGCCTCAAGCTTAGCATTCCATGCGGAGAGTATTTATTTCATGGTCCTACAAGATTGAATTTCCTGGTTTATAGTAGTTTGATCAAACACCTTGTCTTAGCTTCGAGCTTTGCATTCCATGCGGAAGGTGTTTTTATCATGGTAATACAAAATAGGCTTGTTAAAGGGATGAAATGTGATTACACACGATTCTAGACAATGGTATACACTAGACTAAGTATTATAGTATCCTCTATGCTGAGTTCTTACTATTATTACTTAGAGGCCAAATTTAAAACGGCATATTATTAGTGTTTGATAAGAGTTATCATGATAGTACTAATAATGAGAATAGTTCTCAATCAATCATAGTATTTAATGTTCACTCTATGCTGAGGGATATTGAATATGAGATTGGGTTGTCAATGCATATATTATATTGTGGCTTTATTAAGGTTCCATACTATATGTTTGTATGCCAAATTGATAATGTCCAGTTTACTTATTATATTCATGTTTATTATTTTCAGATTTGATCATGGTATCATTTAGCACACTTGTTACTATTCTTAATTAAAACAAACTGACTGGATCCAACTATGTTGACTAGAAAAGAAATTTGGACATTGTTCTTACAGCTAAAGAGCACAAATATGTGTTTACTCAACCATGTCCAAGCTTTTCTTCATTAGATGCTCCTCCTGAGGAAAAAAACGATATGATCGTTGGCAAAAATCTAATAAGATGGCCAAGTGCTACATCCTAGCATCTATCTCAAATGTTCTACAACATCAAATGCAGGATGTAAAACTAGCTTTGAACATTATGCTTAGTCTGAAGGAGATGTTTGGTGAGCAAGGCTATTCTACAAGGTAAGAAAGCATGAGGCAAATTTATAATACCAAAATGGCCAAAGGCAATTCAGTGAGGGAGCATTGTCTTACAATGATCTCTAATCTGAATACAATGGAGGTTTTAGGTGCCGATATTGATGGAGAATCCCAAGTGGATATGATACTCCAGTCACTACCAGAATCATTCAAGGAATTTAAACTCAATTATAATATGAACAAAAAGATTTATTCATTGTCTGAATTGATGAATGAATTAGTAGCGGTGGAAGGCATCCTTGGTACTTTTAGTGTTGAAGCCAATATGGGTGAAGCTTCTACTTCTCAACCTAAGTCGAAAGGCAATGGAAAGAAGAAGAAAAAGAAGAAGAAGGACTTCACTAAGCAGGAAGGTAAACAAACTGCCTTAGGGGTTGCCAACAAAGGAAAGAAAGCCAAAGAGAAATGTTTCCACTGTGGTGAGAAAGGGCATTGGAAGAAGAATTGTCCAAAGTTTAAAGCTGCCAAGAATAAGGGTATGAAAAGTTCCTTTCTTCTTGAAATATGTTTGGTACAGAATCCCACAAATTCTTGGTATGTAGATTCAGGTTGTACTAATCATATTTGCAATTCTTTACAGACGTTTCAAGAGACCAGACAATTGAATGAAGGGGAATTGATTCTTACTTTGGCTGATGGGAGCAGGATTCTGGTTGTAGCTGTTGGAGTTGTTAATTTATGCTTTGAGTCTAAGGTTTTAATATTGGAAGACTGTCTTTATGTACCTAATATTTGTAAGAATTTAATTTTTGCAACTTATTTAGGTAAACATGGATATTGTGTTATCCTGAAAGACAATGTTGTAATAAAGAAGGGTAAAATGTTTATCTGTTCTGGCAATATTATGGATGGTCTTTATATTTTAACTCTTGATAAGCATGAATTATATAATTTTGAATTAGATAATAATTCACATGTGAAATCATTAAAGAGAAAGTTTCCTTCTACTAGTGATGCATATCTTCGGCACTTGCGTTTGGGTCATATTAATTCAAACAGAATTCAAAGACTTATCAAAAATGGACTCTTAGAGCCCATGGACTTTGATGATTTTCCAGTTTGCGAATCTTGTTTGGAAGGTAAAATGCCCAAACGACCTTTTAATGCAAAAGGTAGAAGAGCCCAAGATTTGATAGAACTAGTACATTCAGATGTATGTGGTCCTATGTCAATCCAAGCAAGAGGTGGCTATGAGTATTTCATTACTTTCACTGATGATTACTTTAGATTTGGTTATGTGTACCTAATGAAATGGAAGTCCGAAACTTTTGAGAAGTTCAAAGAGTTTAAGGCTGAAGTTGAGAATCAATTAGGTAAATGCATAAAAGACATTCGATCTGATCGAGGAGGAGAATACGTTCTTGGGATTTTGAGGACTACTTGACTGAAAATGGGATTGTATCCTAGTTGACTGCACTTGGAACTCCACAACAAAATGGTGTAGTCGAAAGAAGGAATAGGACTCTTTTAGATATGGTTAGATCCATGTTGAGTTATTTGACTCTACTAATTTCCTTTTGGGGATATGCCTTAAGTACTGCAATGTATCTTCTGAATTTAGTACCTTCAAAGTCTGTTCCTAAAACACCTGTAGAGTTGTCGAATGGGCGTAAGCCTAATATGAGACATCTCCATATTTAGGGTTGTCTAGCACATGTGTTAAAAGGAAAGTCTGACAAGTTACAGTCTAAAACAGAAGTGGTATTTTTTGTAGGGTATCCAAAAGGAACTATTAGAGGTTTATTCTATAGTCATAAGGATAATAAAGTGTTTGTTAGCACCAATACTAAATTCTTGGAAAATGACTACATGAATAATTTTACTCCTAGAAGTAGAGTTGTATTGGCTGAAATGAAAGAACCTGTAGTTGAACAACCAATGGATGAAACTAGGGATGACGTGGCTGTATTAGATACACCACAAGATACTACTCATGAGATGTCTAGTACTCAGGTGCCTCGTCATAGTGGGAGAATTGTTTGGCCTCCTATAAGAATTCTAGGTTTAGGAGAAACTTATGAAGCTATCTCACAAAAGGCTAAATCGGATCCCTACACTTATGAGGAGGCAATGAATGATATCGATGCACATCATTGGGTCCAAGTTATGAAATCTGAATTAGATTCTATGTATTCCAATCAAGTTTGGGATCTTATAGAGGTGCCTAACGGTATTAAACCTGTTAATTGCAAATAGGTTTATAAGAGGAAGAGAAGGATAGATGGAAATGTTGAAACCTTTAAAGCAAGGTTAGTGGCAAAAGGGTATACACAAAAAAAAGGTTGTAATGCATATGAGACAAGCACAATGCGATCAAGCACAATGGAGTAAAGTAATAAACCAAAGCTTGACCATACAGGCAATCACTATAAAATAGTGACCACAATGTTCATTCACACTTGGAATGAACATCTGGACATGCAAGCTATTAAGCTTAAATGCAAAAAGTCATTTGCATGTCCAACACTCAACCAATGCACAATACATGAAGTATATGCATCTAGGAACAAGATCCTACTAGGGCACAAGAGTGATGTACTTAAAATAGTGCATAGCATACCATCAAGTACATAAGCTACAAAGCATAGGAACAGAAATATAAAGGCTACATAAGCATGGTACAAACCGTAAAAGCCTACATAATATAGAAAACAAACCCTAAAAGCTTACAAAAGCAACATGGGTACTAACACAATACAGAAAAACCAACTCAAAAATATATAGCAAAAAAAAAAACACTTGAGTTTAAACCAGCAAAAGAAAACCAAAAAAATTAACAGAGTATTTAGCAGACCCATAATTAAAAAGATATCCAAAACACAACACCAGAAACTATAGAACATAAGCATAAAGTGTAGCATAAAGTCAACTGCTTAAGATAAGTTTTTGGCATGCTCCCCCTCAAACAGACACTCCTCCTCAAGAGCTGCCCTTCAAAAAATTCTCCCCCTTTTTGACTGGAATGGCCAAAGGGTCATTGCTGGGTGGAGAAGCTATCAAACTTTAGTGCAGCCAAATCATCTGATCCTGTAGTGCAGCCAGCCTGTCAAAGTGTTCATTCTAGACATCTCTGAGCCCATCAATCCTCTCTAGAATGATCTAGAATGCACCTAAAGGTACAACTGAAGAAGATGAAGCTCTACTCCTCTTGCCACGACCTCTTGAGCTTGAAGCTTGTCCTGCAACCTTTGTCTTAGTGTCCATGGGTTCACCTTCGGCTTGTTCACCTTCCTCTTCATCACTTGGGAGACGAACTTATATCCTTGTGATGGTCAGTTTGTTGATGGCTGAGGGTATAGACATGGGACTTATATCTTGAGGGATGGGAACATCTTTCAGTCTAAAAAGCCTCATAAGAAGGCTGGGAAAAATCAGCTTGGCCCTAGAGTTTATTCTAGTCTCAGCCACAATGGTGTCAAAGATGTGAGAGCTAACATCTATGAAGGTGTTTTCCTTGAGCTCCATGAGAAATATAGCTTTGGCATTATTGATTGTAGTCAGCTTCTTAACTGGATACAAATTGAACATCATGATAGTGGTTAGACACCTCATGTCAGCAAGGAAGGCAGTAGTGTTGAGGCATCTCCCCTTTCTTGTTCCACCAATGTGAGATTAGACGGTCTTTATGGATAACATCCTGTCCTTGAAGTTGGTGAAGTCATGGTCATCTAAACCTTCAAGACCTAGCACCTCATCTATATCACTTGCATTTATAGTGAATTCCTTTCCTCTTATCCAACAGTTTAACTCATCTTCTCTCGGTACAGCATTTGCATAACATTCTCTAATAAGAGACTCACACACTACAGGTAGGTCACTCAGCAACTTATCCCAACCTCTGCCTTCAAAACAATTTGGAATGAAGGTTTCCTTCAAATCCACTAAATCTACAAATCTTTCCTAAATGATGGGTGCCTTTAAGAAGAAATCTCTATATCTTTCAAAGTATTGAGTTGATCTAAACTTGGCGTTGTCCATTTTCAGCCTTTTTTCACCCTTCTTGGCAGTAGTTTTCTTCTTAGTAGGAGACATCTACAACATAGCAGAAAAGGCCACAAAAATAGAGCACAATAGATGGAGATTCAACCATTAGTAACATGGTTAGTATAACAAAAAAGAGCATAGGACAACACCAATGCAAAACACAATGTGATAGTGACCACAACTACTCAAATAAGAACACTCTAAGGCACAATCCCAAGCACAGACCTCAACATGCAATAAACAACTATTATTGAAACAGTGTGTACCACATTCATCCAGAAGAAAACATATGTCTATGAGACAATCAAACAAACATAGAGCAGACAATATCCTCAAGGAAAAAGCAACACACATGATCACTGAAAGTTAAAAAAAATCATAACCCAACCAACAAAACTAAACCATATTGAACCAAACTTACTCACACACAAAGTAAAACACAAAAATTCCAAGAAAAAAATGGCAATAAGACATAGCCTAATGGGTATGAGATGCACACACCAAAAAAAAAAAAAAAAAAAAAAACCAACTCAAACAATGAGACTAAATCAAGATAACACCCATAACTAGCATCATAACGACACGGACAAACAAACCCAAACACCAAAACTTGACAAACAAAAACCCACCCCATAACCGAAACAACAAATAACACAAAACTCAACATCAACTCATAGATCCAAGAAAAACAAGGCTATAAACATGAAATACTTAGAGAAAATAAGAAAACCCATACCTTTTTCTTGAAGATTTAAGTTGAAAATATGAAGAACAATGGTGGTTTATGTGAGAAACACGGTGAGTTTGAGAGAGGTATAAATGGGGGAGGCAATGAACGGTCACAAAAGTTTGAGGGAAAACTGAAAAAGTTTTAAAAATTGACCATAAAACGCAAAACACGCGTTTTTCGCGACTGAGTCAAGTCATGCACAAGTCACCATTCTCACTCGCTAGAGCGCTTAAAAACAAAAATTTGAAAAAACTGTTTAAGTGTTTTTCGTGACTGGAAGTTCTACCTGCAAGGAAGTCGCAAAGTATGCCGCAAAAATCTCTGTGTACCCCTCGTGACTAGACCTTCCACCCGCGAACAAGTCGCAACTCTGAGCCGCGAAAAACATAAAGACCCAAATTTTGAAAAATATTCTAAGTATTTTTCGTGACTGGGACATTTACTCGCCAATGAGTCGCAAGAAATCTCTGTATGGGCTTGCGACTGGACCAACCCGCGACTGAGTCGACAAGACAGGGCACCACTGTTTTTGAAATTTTGAAAAATTTTGAGAGAACAAAATACTTTCCAAACACAACTTAAAACACAAAAAAATCTTTTTGTGTTTGATCAACCTAGATTGAGCATGTGAAAACACATTTAAACAAGTACAATCACACAAATGAATATGGCATTCATTGATCATAGGCTTGTGTGATGTGTGTGGGTATCAAAAGTGAGATAGTCCTTAGTCTAATGTGACCCATCTCAATTATAGAAGTATGCATAAATGACTTCCCACAAAACTTGATAGCATAAGGGTGAAGCTTTTCATTTGGCTCCATATACATCATACAATTTTTATACAAGTCGCTTTCCCTTTTTTCTAATCAAATACTAGTATGTGCGACAGGCTTTTGCAGCTCAAAATCTCTTTTCATTTGGAGATTTACATTTGGTGAGCTCATTTAAGTAAAAACAATAAATAAAAGAGTGGGAAGATATATAGGCACAAGTCTATGCATGTCTCAAGATCAACAAAACCATTCACTAATTATTCATGACAAGTTTGAAGATCTATTTATAACAGTCACATAGATGTCAAGATTTCTCCCACAATGATATGAGTGCATAAGGAACAAGCTATGCTCGAAGATGCACAAGGCCATTAGTACAAAGGTACAAGGAAAACATTTTTTGAGACATAACTCAACAAAGACGATCAAACTTTTAGGATTTTCTACTTTTTATGTGTTTTTAGATTTTTGACACCAAAAAAAAAAATAAGAAAAGATTGATGAAAAACAACAATGTGAAAAAATTTAAAGCGAAAACAAACAAACAACTAATAAACATACAAACAAGCATATTCACATGACATAGGAAGAATTGATGCATGGACATGTTGTAATGTTTATGCATGAGTACCCTTTTTCACCCACGTCACGTTCGTTTAGGGTGATATCCCTATAGGATTAGGTACGAGAGTTAGGACTTTCAAACCTTCTTGTGAAGCTTTCCAAGCAGTTTGTGAATGCACCAATCATCTTCATCACGTCTATCATTCCGAGATCACCATTTTGACCTCTTGATGGTTCAACAGCCCAAGTTGTCTTGTCGTTTCTTGGTCCTCTTGACCTTTGATCACTAGCATTCCTTAATGCTCTAAGCTTATGACAATTTGGTTGGGCGTGCCCTTGAAGTCCGTAGTGATGACACACATGGTTTGTTCTAGGACCTCTTTGCGATCGTGGAAGAGATTTTGCTCTGGCTTCAGACCTGACCATAGATTGATTGTGGGAGTTCAACACTCGCTGGTCAGCCACATTCTTCGTCTTCTCAGCTTTTTCCTTCTCCACAGTGGGGGCAACTACAGCAGACTCTTTGGCCTTCACAAACTTCACTTCTTTGGAGGTATTCACAATTGAGCTACTTTCTCCGGTGTATCCTAATCCAGTTCTGTCAGAAAAAGTTTTTTGAGAGAAAAGGACATCATCGAGCCTTTTTATGGATACGTGCTCTATTTTGGCATTTGCTTGAACTACCTTAAGCTCAAGGAATTTCACCTTGGAGTAAGCTTCGGTTAGTTCGCCATTTAGTGTCTCAATCTCACACTTGGCCTCATTGTATCTCACTAGAAGACTTCAATAGTCCTCCTTTGCTTTCTTCATCTTCTTTACAGCCGCCTTGGCCACCTTTGTATACTCTCCCAACTTCTCAAGGAGTGAATTGTAGTTCTTTTGAAGACCAGGTGTATCTTCATCTTCTTCAACATCCGATTCTTCTACAATACCCATGGATTCCTCATCACTATACTCCCCAAGCTCTTGCATAAGCAAATTCAAGTCCTCCAAATACTTAGCATGAGCAATAGTCATAAACATAGAAATTCCCTTCTTCATCACAACTATCCTCCAAATCAGAGGTGGAAGAATCTGAGTCATTGAAAGTGGTGGCATGAGCCTTCCCTTTCGATCTCAAATAATTCAGACATTCCTATTTGAAATGACCATGCCCATTACATTCAAAACAAGTGACTCCTTGGGTAGATTGGGATTCCTTTCCGTCTTTCTTTTTGAAGTCCTTTTTCCCTTTCTCGGAACTTATGAATTTTCCTATATCACCAAACTTCCCACTGTTCTTGAATTTCAGGAATTTGCGGAGATTCTTTACAAGGTAATCAACATCCTTTTCGACTACATCCTCATCCGAGAAGTCGTGTGATTCTACCCTTTCATTTATCATCTTAAGAGCAAGTGATTTGCTCTTTCTTTGATTTGGCAATGAAAGCTCATATGTTTGGAGAGAGCCAATCAGCTCTTGGACTTTGATTTCATCAAGGTCTTTGCTCTCCTCAATTATAGTCACCTTTGCATGGAAGCTCTCTGGCAATGAACGAAAAAATTTTCATACAACTTTCAAGTCCTCCGTTTTCTTTCCCAATTTAAACTTGCCGATGACCACTTCATTCAGCTTACTATAGAAAGAGTCAAAGGACTCATCCTCACTCATTTTCAGCTCCTCAAACCGAGTGGTCAGCATTTGCAACTTGGTGTCCTTAACTTTCTTCGTTCCCTCGTACATGGTCTCCAATATCTGTCATGCCTCCTTGGCAATGGTTATGTGAGATATCCTGTGGAACTCATCTGGAGATACACCACAAAAAATAGCGTTGAGTGCTTTGCTGTTCGCATTAGATGCTGCGAGGGCTGCCTTATCCCATGTGGATTTGGCTGCCTCCGGCCTAGTCCAGCCGACATCAACAGCATCCCAAACAGATTCATCTATTGAACATAAGAATGCTCTCTTCCGTACCTTCCAAAAGGCATAATTGCTACCATCAAAATATGGTGGAGCATTCAAAGATTGAGACCGGTCCATCTCAATGCGGGGTCAAGGATCGCACTAAGGTGTTTAAACCATAGCAAGTGCACCCACTCTGATACCAATTGAAAGTTCAAAAAGCGTGTGAAACAGCTTTGAACGTTTAGACCCCCCAAATTACAAATTACCAATTCAAGCTTATTAACAAACAATTTACGTGCGAAAAATGTAAATAAGCTAAAACAGAATTGATAACATAATCTAAGCCAAATAAAATCACATCTACAGCAGAAATTAAATGGAAAAGATTAAGGGAAGAGAGATGCAAACACAAGGACAACACAACGATGTGTTATCGAAGAGGAAACCGAAGCCCTCGGCGTAAAACCTTTCCACCGCTCTCCAAGTGGTCAATAATCCACTAAAGCATGTAGTTGGGATACATGGACAATAGAAGACCCTCCAAGCCTAATCTACCCAGTGTACTTGAGCTTTCCAAACTCCTACTCCAAAGAGGTTGCGCCGAATCTATTTCTTCTTTAGCTTACCGAATTCCGCTACAGCCCATAAAATCAACCAATATAAAATTGGTCCCTTCTTAACTGGTTCCCAAAGTACTAAACAATCTTCTCACAAATATGGGTATGGTGAGAAATTTTTTTGGTAATTTACCTCTCAAGGATGTACCAATGGAGAGGAAAAGAGTAGAGGAATTTGAAGATTCTCTATGTAAAGATTGTGGATGAGTCAATCTTGTTTTTCTCTAGTGTTTCTCTCTCAAAATTCTCTTTAGAAGCTCTCTACATTTCGTGGGAATAAGGGGTATTTATACTAGAGACAAAAAGGAATGCGAAGAGTCCATTTTTTCAAAACAGAGTTGGCTAGCGACTTGGCCTCGCGACTTGACTGAGTCGCAAGTTCAAGCCGTGAGAAATAGAATGGCTAGATTGGAGTTTTTGTCCTGTAGTGCTCCAACTAGTGTGACTATTCATCTTCTCTGCATGCTTCGTTCGTGTGCATCATCTGGCGGCTTGCAAGCCGCGAGCCACCCGCGAGTCCCTGCTTCACTGCACAGTCTTGAGCATTTCTTCACACTTTCTCACACACTACCATTACATGAATCCCACCTAAAAACAGGGTTTCTAAGTGCTGAATTACAAAAAAATTGGCACTGAATAAAGCCAACAAAATGGTTGATAAATTTCAACCTTACATAGGAGACCCTTCCTAGGAAACTTTTGAGCTCTCTAACAATTATAGGCCTTTTCATTGTTGTGATAACTGTGGCTATGGCTGGATCTACACTTATGCCTCTATGATGTACTAGGAACCCAAGGAATTTTCCCGCAGACACCCCGAAGGCACACTTCATGGGGTTCATGCGCAGCTTGTATTTCCTGGACCTTTCAAAAACTTGTTCAAGTATCTAGAAGTGTCCTGCCCTGGTCTTTGACTTTACCACAATATCATCCACATAGTCTTCCATTTCCTTATGCATCATATCATGGAAGATAGCTGTCATGGTTCGCTGGTACGTGGTCCCTGCATTTTTAAGGCCAAAGGGCATCACAGTGTAATAAAAGTTTCTGATTGGTGTCCTAAATGCTGTCTTTTTTGCATCTTTGGCAACCATACGGATTTGGTTATACCTACTGTATCTATCCATAAATGAAAACATAGAGTTTCCTGTAGCTGAATCTACAAGGTGGTCTATATTAGGCAAGGGAAACTCATCTTTTGGACATGCCTTGTTCAAATTGCGAAAGTCCACATAACACCGAATTTGGCCATTCTTTTTCTTCACGGGTAATACGTTGGAAAGCCATTTAGGATGCTGAATTGGCTTTATGAACCCTGCTACTAGCGGTTTCTTGACTTCTTGAGTTATTTGAGATTATATATCAGTGTGAAAGACCCTGGCTGGTTGAACTACTAGCTTGACTCCCGGGTCCACATTGAGAGAGTGGACCACCAGTCTTGGGTCCAGACCAAGCATCTCATCATACGTCTATGTGAACACATCCACATATCTCTTAAGTAATGCCACTAACTACTCCTTTTCTTGTGCTGCCAACTGATTGCTAATGAAAATAGGCCTTTGGGATCCTAGCCCAGCCTCCAAGTTTATTTCTTCCAACTCTTCCTCAGGTTGGATTTATGCTTCCTTGACTGGGTCCTCCAGGATTTCTTCTTGAGCCATCATACATCCTGGTGGTCTGGGACCCTCCTACATGGTGCATTTAGACCCCGCGCACCTTTATAAATAATAAATTAACCTTTCTCCAAGATCCCGTACTACCACGCATTCCCAGGATCCTAGGGTCCTCGACGTAGGGCTCTCATTATCTGGTTCTAAGTCGTCATAAAACATTGTTTCCACAAAGTTCACTTCTCCTTGGCTAAAAGGGTTAGGATTGGCAGGGATCCTTACGGGCCTCCCATTCAATCTCCCTTTAACACATTGATGGTACGTGGAAGGAATAGGGCGATGCTTATGGAGCCATGGCCATCCCAACAAGACATGGTAAGAGACTTCTAAGTTAATCACGTGAGATCTGGTCAAGGCTACTATTGGGCCTACCCTTAAGGCCAACTACACATCCCTCATGAGGGACTCTATGGCCACCCTTCTCGCTTCTTGTCCAAATCCCAATTGGTTTAATAGTAATCTAAACTTAGGGTTCTTCTGAAGGGTCCTGACTGTACTTAGATGGAAATACTTAGATGGAAGGATCCTTCAGATTCCTCTGCTTTCACCGGGTTCCTATGGATCACTATAGCCACCACTCCCTTTCCTTTGTGGTTGGGTAAAGGGTTCCTTTGCACTTCTGGTTCCGTTTGAGCGAGCTCTAGGGTCCCCTTCCTATGGTTTTTATGCAAAAGCCTACAAAGGGTCCAACAGTCCTTCATAGGGTCACCAAACTGGATAATGCATAAATTTTCAAGATTATGCCTATAATCAAAGAGCATGTTGGATATGCAAGTCTCCATGAGCTCTTTTTCTTCATGGTCTCCATAACAGTCCAGATAAACGTCTTCAAACCTTTTAGTGAACTAGACAAGATCCTCTCCTAGCCTTTGCCTCACCATCTGAAGACTTTGGAAGGTGACCTTGTCCTCTCTTGGATAATATTTTGCGCAGAACCTCTCCATCATCTCATCCCAGGTCTTAATGGACCCAAGCCTTAAGGTGGTGTACCATGTATATGCCCTGTCCATCAGGGACTTAGCAAACTCTTTTAGACGTAGCTCTTTATCCCCTGCGTAAGGGCCCATGGTATGAATGAACCTACTCATGTGTTCCACAGCACTTCCATTTCTTCCATCAAAAGGATGAAACTTCGGGGGTTCATATCCCTTGGGGTAAGGCTTGCCAAGGAGTTCTGGTGGGAATGAGGGATCCTGAGAGAATTGCTTGGGGATCCTCGAGAGCTTTTCCCTTTCTTATTCCAACAGGGCATTGATATCTGCTAGCATGAGATACTAGGGGTTAGCTCCCCCTCCTACTACTGACCCTTCCTTTAGTTGGGCTCTATCTTGGTTAACCATAGGGAGGGCATTATCCTTGATCGCTTGGGTCCTGCCCCCTTTGATGAGGCGGATCTCTTGTAGCAAATTTTTCAACATTTTTGCCATTTGTGCCACAGGGTCTAGCTCTTGCCCTGCACGCCTCTGTCCTAAGGTGACCTCTTACTCTACCAGAGTCACTTCGTTCCTTTGTCTAGAAGCTACTTCATTCTCTCCCATAGGCTCAGATGCCGCAAGTAGCATAATTGTGCCTTTGTTGTTCCTTGGACTTGGAGCCATACTCTATGAAAAGACTACTTCTTCCCTCTCCTTTACCCAGTCCCTAGTGGAATCACCAAAATGTGTTGGTCCTTTTTGGACGGTGTCCAGGCCCAAGTTGGAAATCTCCTAGTTCGCACAGTTGCTGCAGAAGGCCAGAAAGACTACTCAATCAATGAGACCGAGCTCGGGCAAAAGAAATGCTCCACAGGCTATGGTAGTATCCACTAGTGAAAGAAAGAGGAAAGATGACGGAAGGGAATATGATACCCCTCCACCATTACCATGCACTCCAAAAGAGCTAGATGTGCTCCTAGACAAATGGATAGCAAACAGTCTTTAAGCCTAATCAAGTCACTAGAGAACCAACAGAGGAAGAGCAGAGAGACCCACGCTTCTACCGCCTGCATAACTACGTGCAACATCCTACCGCAGAATGTTGGGTGATTCACAGATTGGTACACCATAGAATCAAGGAAGGGACTCTAGAGCTGTCCCAGCTGGAAGTTCAAAGAAACCCACTCCCGAACCACAAGGGGAAGGGTATAGCAGCAATTGTGATTTATGTAGATTGAGGGAAGGACAAAGAAGAAAGTCCAGCCCTACCTACCGTAGCAATTACCACCTTACAGAAGAGGTCCAAGTTCAAGAATTTCTTCAACCAATTAGGGATCACAATAAAAGAGCAAAAGATAGCAACAGAAGCCTTGGTCAGCATTGCCTTCAGTGCAGGGATAAAATGTCTAACAATTGAAGTCGCAGGCTAACAATTGAAGTCGCAGGCGGCAGAGCTCTCCTGCAGGAATTAAGTGAGATCACTTTTAGTGATGAGGATATGATGGTGTGGTACTCAGATCACGGGAGGCCCCTTTACTTGGTAGCATCTATAAATCAAATTCCCATAAAGAGAGCCTCGGTGGATATAGGTGCTTTCGTAAATCTTATCCCACTAAGCACTCTCCAAGCAGCAGGAATTTCAGAGAGGAAGATTTAGGGGTGCCCAATGGAAGTGGCAGGATTCGAGGGAAAAGGCAAACCGTAGGCCACATTCAGCTATGGCTGAAGGTGAGCCCAATAGCCTCCCTAGTCCGCTAACATGTGGTAAAAATGAGAGTCTCATACCACGTGCTTCTGGGAAGACCATGGTTACACAAGCACCGATTATTTTCGTCCACCTATCATCAATGTGTGAAGGGAAGGTTGAATGGTAGAATGATACGCATAGCAGCAAATTCATCGCCATTTGAATAGGCAGAAGAAGAGAAGAATTAGAAGAAATTAACATAGGGTTTAACCCACAGGAACAAAGACCCATCTCAGTTAGTTCAAGGCTGTTAGAGAAGGAGAAATCAGAATTGATGTTATTGCTAAAAGAATTCAAAGAATTTTTTGCATGGGATTGCAGCGGAATGCCAAGATTGGATCCTGGGCTAGTGGTGCACACATTGATTGTGGACCCTGAGGCCAAGCTAATGGCCCAGCCTACCAGGATTTTCCACACTGAGATAAAGGAACAGATAGTTAAAGAGATGCAAAAATTGTAGGCCGCAGGCTTCATTAAGCCCATCTAACACCTGCGATGGTTATCCAAATAGTGCTAGTAAAGAAGAAGAATGGGCAAATAAGGTGTTGCATAGACTTCAGAAATCTCAATAGAATCTACCCAAAGGATGAATTCTCGTTGCCAAACATGGCCTTGCTAATAGATTCTGTGGTAGGGAACACCATGTTTTCATTCATGGACAGATTCAACGGGTATAATCAGATCAGAATGGCGCCAAAAGATGCAGAGAAAAATGCTTTCAGAACACCCATAGGCAACTTTTACTATACTGTGATGCTTTTTGGGTTGAAAAATGCAAGTACAACTTACCAACGGATGATGACAGCTATATTTCACTACATGATGCACCGGGAATTAGAGGACTATGTGGATGACATAGTCGTAAAGTCAAGGAAGCGAGAAGAGTATTTGAAAGATGTAGAGCCTTCAAATTGAGGATGAATCCCCTCAAATGTGCATTTGGGGTATCCTCTGTCAAATTCCTACGTTTCATGGTCCACAGTAGAGGGATAGATATGGATCCGGCCAAAGCTACGACCATAGCAACCATGAAACTGCCAGCCATAGTGAAGGAGTTGAAGAGTTTCTTAGGGAAGGTCTCATACATTTGGAGATTCATCCCTGGTTTATCATTAATTACTTTGGTCTTCGCCAGATTGCTTAAGAAGGGGCAAAGCTTTGAATGGGGAGAAGCACAACTTACGGCCTTCAAAAGGTTACAGTAGATTATGATGAACCTCCCTACGATGCAAGCCTCGATCCACAAAAAGCCATTGATACTCTACTTAGCTACCAACTCGTATACTATAGGTGCGTTAATTATCCAAGAGGATGGAGGTGGCATGGAGTAACCAGTTTATTACATCAGTCGTGCCCTGAAGGATGTAGAGACTTGCTACCTAAGAGCAGAAAGAGCATGTTTGGCCATAGTATATGCTTCACAAAGGCTACGCCATTATTTCTTGGCCTACGAGGTATGGCTGATAACTAAGTCCCATGTAATCAAAGCCTTATTACGGCAGCCAATTCTTTTTGGAAGGATATCCTAGTGGTTACTCCAGTTGTCATAGTATGACTTGAAAACATGAAACACCCAAAGCAGTGAAGAGACATGATAGGCCAAAAATGTATTGATCCCTTGTACTAAATTAACCAATTAATTAGCCAAGTGAATTAATTAGGTTCAATTATATGCAACAAGTATGGCAGCACAAAAAAATCACCAAATAACTAAATGCAGCGAAAATTAAATTTGACACGGTGATTTGTTTATGAATGGGGAAAACCTACACGACAAAAACCTCACCTGGTGATTTTAAGGTCACCACTCTCGAGAATCCACTATTATCAAAACAAGCGCTTCTAAGTAAAGGAATCACAGTACCTTATACCAACCTAAAGTTGAACCCTTACCCCAATACCAAATTAGACTTGTTCTGCAGTGACAATCTCTCCTTGTATTGCACAACTCCCAATACGTGACTAACCAAAAGATGCGCGGATCCTAGTACCCGTCTTGATCACCAACTTGAGAAGGAGGTTGGCTACAAATTTCTTCTATTCATCAACTAATGAAGATCATGAAGTTTCTTGGTCACAACACCCTACGGTGTACAAACACAGCAGCTTCTCAAGAGCTAAGGCAAACTAGGTTTTCGGTTACACTTAAGGAATTATGCTCTTGTGCAATTGTGCTCTTGGCTATGCAACCTGATACGGCCCTTAAAATAATCCTTATATATGTTTAGGGCTGTGAAAAAAGATAGCCTAAACACATACTCACGGATTGAATGAAAAACAGTCTAGAAAAACTAAGTTTCATAAATCTCGATAGATAGCCATCTATCGAGCTAGCTGTCGAGCTTAAAATCCAGCACTTCATTACTTGATTCTTGGATAAACTTGCATGACTTCAATACTTAGACTTGAACTCTTGTTCATTAAAGTATTAAACACATCCTAGATTTACCCAATTACAAGTAAAGTGCATTTTGTCAAAGGATTAGCCAATACATAAAATGTTGACATGTGTTCCTAACATCCAATCACATACGTCCTAACAAGGCAGACTATAGCAGACTTGTTTGCACAATTTCCAAGAGAGGAAGAATTCTCGCTAGACAACGAGGTCCTAGGGGACGTAACCATGGTAGAAGAAGTCAGAGAGCAGTGGGTGATGAAGTTTGACAGGTCTTTTACCACCCAATTAGAAGGAGTTGGAGTAGTTATGTATCATGAAGAAGACAAGGCTGTGGCGCTTTCATTCAAATTAGAATTCCCCTGTTCAAAAAATACGGCAGAGTACGAGGCCTATCTAACCGGGCTAGCCACGACCCTTGACATGGGGATCAAGCATTTAAAAGTGATGGGCGATTTGAACCTGGTAGTCTGCCAGGCCAAGGGAACCTTCTCCTTGAAGGAACCCAACTTAGCCTCGTATACAACGATGGCCCAGAAGATGGAAGAAAAGTTTTCAACGTTTGAAATAGAGCATACCCCAAGGGATGAGAACTAGTATACGGATGCACTGGCCGCGTTAGGCTTGCAAATAACTTTGAAGGAGATAGCACTAGGATAGAAGTCAGCAAGAGAAAGGAGTCTATTGTCGAGACGCTAAAGGAAAGGTTCCAAGAGGAACAATGTGAAGAAGATTGGAGGATTCTTATAAAGGAAGCTTTGACAAAGGAAGAAGACATGGCAGAATTGAAGGTGCTAAAAGACTACGCCTTGGTAAGAGGAGAATTATACCGCAGGATGCCAAGTGAGGTATTGTCAAGGTGCGTAAGGCAAGAAAAGGCCTGAAGAAAGTTGAAGGAAGTACATGATAAGACCTGTGGATTTTGCCGAGAAGTCAATCTTTACTGTAGACTCCAAAGGGTAGGTTTTTATTGGCCAAGTATGAATAAGGACACAGATCAAGTCCAAACCCAATGTGAGGCTTGCTAGCTTGTAGCAAACAGAGAGGAAAGTTATGCTATATTTGTCAACAAAGACTAGAGGAGTCCATTCATACAATACCTGACAGAAGGTATCCTACCACAAAAACACAACAAAAGGTACAAGCTTAAGAGGTTGGTGACACGATATCTTTTGCATGATGAAGTCCTTTTCAAGAAAGGATGTGATGAGGACCTTCTACGATGTTTGGGTTTCGAGGAAGCAAGTGTGATGATGAAGGAAGTACATGTAGGAGAGTGTGGTGAACAGCAGGGGAAGAAAAAGTTGTATAGGTGCCTGCTACAAATCGATTACTACTGGCCCACCAAGAAGAGAGACATAGCCGAAGTTGTGAAAAATGCCACAGTTTCCAAGTGCAAGCCAACCTGATTCACACTCATCCGCAGACCCTACACTGCATGGTCACCCCATGGCCCTTCCACACTTAGGGGCTTGATTTGGTGGAACTAGTTAATCCACCATCGCACAGATACGTAAGGATCCTAGTGGCTACGAAGTATTTCACCAAATGGGCTGAGGCAGTGCCACTCCGTAAAGATACGGGAGGAGCAATAGAAAACTTCATCAAGGAGAACATAATTGTCAGGTTTGGAGTACCCCATAGGATTATCAGTGACAATGGCACACCCTTTGTCAATAGTAATGTAAGGAAGATGTTGGAGTTCTACCAAGTCAAGCACCATTGGTCATCACCCTATTACCCTCAAGGGAATGGGTAGGAAGAGGCTACAAACAAGACCCTCATAAAATTCATTAGCAAAATGAGCCAAGAGTATACGGGAGGATGGGCAATGCATCTGCCAGATGCTCTTTGGGCTTATAGAAATTCACTAAAGTCAGCCACAGGGTTTTCACCCTTCTCTTTGGTCTATGGAACAGAGGTAATGAGCCTGGAAAAAGAGATGACTCCCTCTTTGAGAGTTATGCAAATGCGAAAGAAAGAACAAAAAAAGGAAGTCTTTACGACAGAAAGGTGTGAGGACCTAGAAAGGCTTGACGAAAAGAGGGAAGAAGCCCAAGAGCGCAGTTGTAGATATAAACAAAGGATGACTAAAGCCTATGGAAGAATGACTAAAGAAAGAGTGTTTGCAAAAGGACAGCTTGGGTTAAAGGCAGCAGACCACGTTAGGCGAGGTATGGTAGGACCATTTAAGTTTTCACCAAAATAGAAGGGACCCCTTGTGATAAGAGAGACACATGCAAGTAGGTATTATCATTTGGCCCAGATGGATGGAAAAGGTCTGATGGATCCCAATGGCAAGTGGTTAAAACGTTACTATGCTTAAAAGAAAAAGTTATGTAGTTATCCCTTTTGTTTAATGAGTTTTATGTTTCCTTTTCCTTCAAGTTACTATGTCACAAGACAAGATTGTACCATACTTTTATTAGTATGTAATGAGAACGTGTGAAGTATTATAAAAGCATATTGTATCATGGTCATAGCAAAAGTAGTAACAAAGTGTAACATCATAGTTACAAACCCAAACTATGGCAGTTATATCAAACTTGCTAAATAAGTGCTATAGGGGAATAAGGGAAGAAAAATAAAGGGGAAACTACATCATCAACGAAGCCCAAAATAAGAGGCTGATCTCCAAACTGACTAGATCCACCAATGCTAGAAAGAAGACGATCATGACGACCCTCCAAGTCTGCCACCTCCTTCCTCAAAGCCTCAATACGTGTATTAATGGCATCAATAGCAGGCTGAACCTTCTTCATAAAGAAGGCTCGGGCAATCTCATAAAGGTGGTCAAGAATGAACTCCACAGCAAAGCCCACGCTAACAAGCTCTCGTACTACAACCCTCCACTACAGGATCCTTTCGACGGAAATAATGTCAACAAAGTTTTGCTCAATGTCATTCATCACACTCCCCAACAACTTCAAAAAGTGCTCCCTAGCGGAATGGCGAAGGCAGAATCTTTGCATAAAGTCACCACGACTGCTATAAACTGTGTCCAAGTGAGAAGCACAATCCTCAGGAACTCTAAAGCCATGGAAGTCAACATAGGAAGGCCCAAATCCTAAAAGTCTGCAGGATCAAGGTCATTAACCTCAAGCTACTCAAAACAAGTAAAAAAAGGCTACGGCCTCACTCACAAGGTCTGGAACTATAGCAGAACTATTGCCTACCTCAAACTGAGAAGGGGCAATGAGAACCAGACCTGATAAGGAACATGCAACGCGATGTGAGAAACCATGAAGCGAGAAGGATGAACTCTTAATGAAGAAATGAAGAAAAGGATGAGAGGAAGAAAACATACCAGGACCTGTAAGAATGGGGGCTGTAGGGATAGCAAGAACTGGTGCTACAACTGTAGGGATGGCAGAAATCGGTACTATAGGAATGGAAAAAATTGGTGCTAAAGGTATGGCAGAAACTGGTACTGAAGGCGTAGCAGAAGCGGGTGCTGTAGGTGCGAAAGAAGGAGTGACCGTAGGAATTGTTATGCTTGCTGTAACCTCTGGCTTCATAAAAGTCTCTGTGATCAAAAGAATAGACGTACAAAATGAATGGGGATTACATCAGGAGGTTATGCAAATACATATAAAAAGAAGAAGAAGGCAATGATAAAGGGTGAAGAGAAAAACTTTGAGAGATACATACCTATAGCCTCGGCCCCACACTCATCTCCCTCCTTCTCATCAGAATCAGAGACCCTCTTCTTAATGGTGGGTTTGTCATTAGAATCCTTAAGAACCTCCTCAGATCCCTTAGATGACAAGTTTGCATCAGGCCTACATGTGGCAGAATTAGGGATGGAAGAAGGGGTAACCACTAAAGACGAGCCATCTTTCATGGCCTGAGATAAAGTTGCTAAAGGATCACTGGTAGAGATAACGAAAGATGTGGCATGAGAGGCAACCTCAGTCTGGGAAGCAGCCGGAGGAGTAGCTCCCTTTTGGGGAGTAAGGGTCTTAGCAGGAGTGGGAGCAGGCTCACTAACTCTCTCGGTAGAAGTACCCTCATCTACAGGTACTGGCTTAGAAGAAGGGATAGAAGTCTCAGCAGGAACTCCCTGTGCAGCAGCAAGAGCGGTAGTAGCCATGGCCTCAACCACCATATCAACCCCATCAAAGAAAGCTTCCATGGCTACGCCTATGGCGGCAGAAATCTCCTCAGCCGTAGGGTGATATATGGAGATAGGCTTGGGCTCGGCCTGAGGAACACGAAAAAAGAAAATGAAAAAGAGAGGAATGCATTATCATTGATGATGCAAAAAGAAGAGGAGAGAGAGAGAGATGGGGCAACCAATGACATGTGGCAAGGGAAATGTATGCATAAGAAAAGAAGAAAAAGGGAAGGAGGGAGACATACCTCAAACTCAGGCTTATCTAGCAATATAGGATGGGTGGCAGACATATCCTTCTTGTGCTTATACTGCAAAAGAAAAAAGAAGCAAGAAGAAGGAAATGAGTCAACAAGTATATGGAGTTAGCCGTAGAAGAGCCCTATACAAAAATAACGAAGATGAAGTAAAATTAGAGATAACATACTCTCCTTTTAGTAGTGGTGGATGCAAGAGGAGGGGATGTCTTCCTCCTGTTGCCTCAGGTCCTGCTAGAAGAAAGAGTATCAGTAGATGACTGCAGAGCAGCAAGCCTAGATTTGCCTACAATGGGGCACCTGCTGGAACAGGTACGAGCAAAAGGGGGAGGAGAGCTCTCTAAAACTATATTGCCTGCGGGAGGAAATTCACCCTCAAAAGGCACAATGTTTGAACAGGTCTCAAAGGAGTCATCACCCTTCTTGGCAGACTTAGCCTTGGCAGAACTCTTCTTCACAGGCATGGAGATGTTTGTCACCTTCACTCTCTTCTCCCAACCCATGGGGTAGTCACTGGTATACCAAAACCACTATCTCTCCTCCTCAGCCCACTGAAATATAGTAGACCGACTCTGCTTCTTAGCATACGCCACCACACACTTAGTGGGAAGGAGCAACCGAGGGTTAGCAGAAATAACTGCGCTACGGCCATCAGGGGGAATGAGAGAAAACCTATGGCTACCTAACAACTTGATGGAAAAATACATGTTTGTATTGCATATAAAACATACATAGTGAAAAATTAACGGACCTACTTCATTCACAATTAATAACATGTACGATGTACATTTGAGAATACAAGAACAAGAGAGTGTACCTTGGTGTGGTGAAATTCAAAATTAAAGATTAGAAGTAATTGGGAAGACTCTTAATCTTTACTCAAATTCCACTTGTAGCCAAGAAGTGTGGTCTCTCAATCAGTTTATATGTATTTGTTCAAGGGAGAATTAAAGAGTGTCCAACACTCACATACAAAACATTTCATTCTCATACAAAATTCTGTATATTTCTCTCATTTTAACTGATTATCTAATTGGGCTAGCCATTGGGCCTTTCCAATTGGGCTTTAGTATGTGGCTTGGAGTGGGACCAAAAGGGAACAAATAAAACACTAGCTCTAATGGGCCTTGGGCTTTTCTGTCAACTTTTGACAAATCCAAAGTTACCATTAATTATATTTAATACTACTATATAAATGTAATTGCATTCTAGGCCTTATTAATAAATTATATCCCAAGATTTTATTATACATGCAACCCCTTCATAAAATATTCATAGTAATACAAAATCATGAATATGAGCTGCCACTTTGAAGATTACTGTATCTTAATCCTTGAGTACCCAATTTAATCATTTAAGTTATTCATCATATATTTATGAAATCCAATTTCATAAATATATACTTTAGTAACTCTTTACTAAAGTAATTAGGCCTAACATTCTAAATAACCAAACCCATTAAACTTATCTCAAGGGAATATTTTGTATCTCTGTTAAGAGACTATGAATTCCATCTTGAGAATATATGTTCCACCAATACTAAATGTGGCTGCCCAACATACTGAGGTTTTGATCGTGACTTTAGATCTCACAACAGTCCAGTTCAATATGTCTTAACTCTTAAAACATATCAACTAAAAGTCTCCACTTCCATGATCAAGACAAATCATCTTAGTTGATATGTTATAGTTTTCGCAGATGAAATGCCCAATTTCATCACTGCCTACGAACTCAAATTATGAGTTTACAAAAAACTTGTGATTTATATTTTCCGTGACTTTTCACATAAATCACATGCTATGCATCTCATGGACTCTATGATAATGTCCAAATATTCATGTTACCATTATTTTAGATAATAATAAAACAACTTTATTAATAACAACATTAAGTCATACATAATGTCATACATAACATCATATAATATGATTTAAGGGCATTAATCCTAACACAACTGCTCAAACGAGGTCATCCCGGCCTGCCAGTACCCATGCATGGTAGCAATGCAAATACCCTCCCTCTGTGAACCTAGAATGGAGACTGCACTGAAACGTCTACTCCAAAACTTAAAGGCAGTGTGCCACAGGAATGATCAAACAGAAGTAGGGGACTCCATGAGGGCAGAAATGTCATCAGGAATATCCTGATCTAGCCCAAACTGCCTCCTCTCCCTATAAGTAGAATAGTGTACAAATCTAACACCCTTATCAACCAAATAAGGCAACCACCCAGCATTAGTGGCCGCCAAGTAAGTGATACCCCTCTCCTCAAAGCTAGCCAACGGGGTAGTGGTCCCAACAGTGTCAACAAAAGGATCCATGGTAGAATCAGCACATGTATAACCTGTACCCAAGCTCCTATATGCTTTCCAAGAAAACCCAACACCCTTATGGAAGAACTCAATTGCAAGATGCCTAATTAGCTTCAAACCAACCCAATGAAAAGCCAACAGAAAATCAGACTCAAATCGACCACAGAAATCAATAATAACTCTCGGGCATGACTGGTATCTCTCCTTGGCAAAGTGAACAGGCCTACACTTTGCCAAATGCCTAGCACAACACTCATATAACAGATGCTGCAGAATAGTACTATGAACGGAGGAAGTAATTATATGGTAGGAACCTGCCTGATCCTCATCACTCTGCAAGATATCCAATTGAACATATAGATGTCCCAAGAACATGGGTGCCAATGGCAGACTCACCCCAGCAGATATCTTAATGGCTAATTGAAAATACAAAGGCTTCACAGCATAGTGAGGATGAGAGCCAAAAATGAACTTACTGAGCCAAAACGTGACGAGGGCCACATAACGAGCAATGACGGAGGCCTTAAAGAAAGAACTGACCCAATGTGATAACTTCGCGTTACCACCCATCCCCTTCCTCAACTTGGCCTCCATGGCCTCTTTTTCCAGAGAGAGCTCAAAGGCACTAGGATCAACATACCAAGAATAGGCATAAGCAACTGGTTTGCCACATCTTCTAAGGTCACGGTGATCTCACCATAGGAAAGAAAGAAGGTGTGAGTGGTGGTGCACCATTGGCTGACCAAATGGCAGAGATTAAAGAAGTCTCTATATTTAGACAAGCAGCGTGATGAGATAGTGGCCTTCAACACACCGGCCCACTGTAACACCTCCATAATACCCGTGTTGAACAACTCGTTGTCCACCTATTCCTTCTAACACAAAGCAGTACCCTATCCAAATTTGAAGAGAATGGGCACAGGAGCGAAGTACCTTGGCAGATGACAAGATCTAGAATTGAGGAAGCCAACGGAGCCCAAGATGTGTCCATATTGCGACGGCAAAAGGCAAGCCACACACGGCCCGATGGCAACGGGGTGTACTTACCAGGAACTTTTAGAAAATGGGCATGGGTATTGTACCAAGGGTCTATAAGAGGAGTGCACTCACTATCGGGATCACGCCATGCCTCCTCCTCATCGAAACAGTCCAATTCAGAATGGGCAGCCTCTTCATCTACATATCGCATTGGAGGATCAACAATCTATTTTCCCTTATGGCGGGAAGAACCTTGGCTTTTCATCGGCGTCATGATGGAGTGGTTGATCAAGGTAGATGGGTGATAGTATTTAAAAGAGAAGACATAGTGAAGAAAGGGAAAAGGAGAAGGTGTTTGTATTTAGAATACGAAGGTAATCTCTCTTAAGTACCAACGTCATTAACACTGCCATGAAAGGATGCGATGGGTCAGCCATTGGATAAAGGATGGAATTAATGAAGAGGAGGCTATATTTCTAAATAACTGCTAAACTGGGGAATGCGATGAGATAACACTATTCATGGAAAGAAGAAAAAAGAAATACAATAATAAGGGACCCACTATTTGAAAAAGCCCGTGAAGAAAAGAAGAAGGAAAGACAGAAGAAAGAAGAAAGTCTTTTATTTGCATATGAACCGCAGGAGCACTTCATATGCTCAGGGGGCTAAATGTTGATGCTCATTTTTTTTTTTTTTTGGAAAAGCCCAGTAGTAGGAAGAAGCCAAACAATATGGGCAGAAAAGAGTTAGGGGATTGATAGAAAAACCATTAAACCCAAATGGTAGGAATAATGGATCATAGGCCCATAAAGTAAATAAATGGGCCTTAGGGGAAGCAAATAGGCCTAGAGGAGCCCAGAGAAAGAAGTAGTAAACCTATGGGCATTATGTGATGTAGAAAAGCAAGAATGGGTCACAGCAGGCCTCAAGTAATGAAGTAAGAAAGTAAGGGGTTGATAGAAAGCCCATGAGCCCCAAGAATAAAGGATAAGGTAATTTGGCTAGGGAAGCCTAAAAGAGTTGGTAAAAGCCCATGGGAATGCAGAATTAGAAAATGGGTTGAGGATGACCAAGGAAAACAAATGGGCCAAGGATGCCCAAGGAGAAATAAATGGGCCAAAGGAGTCCATAAGTAATGTAATTTGTCAATAAAGCCCAAAGTGGTATGAGTATAAATCCAATGGTCATACTGGGTAATTGGCAAGAATAATGGATCATAAGCCCATAAAGAAAATAAATGGGCCTTGGGGGAAGCAAATAGGCCTAGAGGAGCCCAGAGAAAGAAGTAGTAAACCTATGGGCCTTATGTGATGTAGAAAAGCAAGAATGGGTCACAGTAGGCTCGAAGTAATGAAGTAAAAAAGTAAGGGGTTAATGGAAAGCCCATAAGCCCAAAGGTGAAAGATAAGGCAATTGGGTCAGGGAAGCCCAAAAGAGTTGGTAAAAGCTCATGGGAATGCGAAATTAGAAAATGGGCCGAGGATGACCAAGGAAAGCAAATGGGCCAAGGATGCCCAAGGAGAAAGAAATGGGCCAAAGGAGTCCACAAGCAATGTAACTTATCAATAAAGCCTAAAGTGGTAAGAGTATAAATCCAATGGTCATACTGGGTCATCGTAACCAATTGAGAGAAAAACCATGCAATAGGCCCGAAAGAGGCCCAACGGGCACAGGTCAAATAACACCACAGCAAAAATAGCAGAGTGGTATGGTAGGAATGGCAGCAAGATTACAGAAGGAGCAAAGAATGGGCTCAAGAGGGAAAAACCTACAATCAAGTAAGGCCCAGCCCTTGAAAGGAGCAAGCCAATAAAGAATGGAAAATCAAAAGATAGATCACACCATAAGAGGTCAAGGATGAGCGGCAGAATACACAGATGAACCTCCAGACCATGGCAAACACATGAGCAATAGACAAGCTTTTAATCTACATGGAAGTGGAGCACACACAAGGCCCAGGCACTACCAACCCATACACAGCCAATACAAGGGTGGTGGGTCACGGTTCAAAGGTAAGAGAGAGTATGGTCAAGCGGTGGGGACAAGAGAAAGCCTATTCTTGGGTTCCCGCTCAAAATCTTTTGGGGGAAATGTCCTGCTGGGATGACATACCACCCAAAAGATAGTGGATGAGCTAGAACCACTAGGTTCATGCCATAAGGGATAGCAAGAGAGAATACCCATACTGTGGAGGATAAGAATGTCACGGTAAGCAAGCAAACAAAAGCGTCTTCTTTTTCTGGTAATGGGGAGTAGCACTACCAGCACAGGTAAGTGGTGGTGGCCGAGCTGCTGACAAACCAGTGGATGATTGGGAAGGACACCCAAATCCAGACAAAAATAGTTAAAGGGTAAAAGGGTAAAAACCAATCACGGCAAACAGTGTATATAGGGTCCTCGCTGTGCGCAGTAAAGGCATCGCAACAATAACAACCACTAGGAAAGAATCACAATATCACCATCACTACAATACTACACTAGTAAACACTAAGAAAGAAAAGAAAAATAAGAATCTGAGTAAAAAGGGAGAGTGTAGAATGGTAAGCAAGCACAAGTAGGCTAATCCCTTCTCTCCCTCTAAAAGCCTAACCTCTGTTGAGGAAAAATGATTTACTTGGGCATAAACCATTCTGGCCTGTTCCCTCAAAGTGGATAATTTCTACTGCAAGATTTCCTTGTGAGGTTGTCCACATTGAGGAAGCGGTTCTCTCCTAGGTCTTAGTCTTGTAAACTAACATGGTAAACTAATCTTTTCCATTTTTGATTTAATTATCATTATCATTTCCTTTCTTATTTCTACCATTCCATTTACGACGAGTTTCCTGTTATTACACACTTCATTTTAATTAAGGATCCTTTATTTACTTTGTCTAATAGCAAACGTATTACTTTTATTACTTTCCACCTGTCATAGCTTTGTTGTAACAGCTACGCCTGCCATGGGCATGTGATCAAAGTTTCAGCAAAAAAGGGGCACAGTTTGTGCACAAGCCGGACCTAGGTGAGTTCCAATTGGACCAGTCCAGACTCTCCTACCTAGAATACGTAGGCCTCAGTGCAGCAAAAGGCAGCCCAACCCAACATCTCAAAACCGCCCACCACAGTAACAATTAATGATCTATTATGGAAATTGAAAGAATAAATTCTGTCCAAATTTCATATAATACTAAATTTCAAGACTAACATAGATTTATTAAATGAAAAACAATTCAAGCGTGAAAAATATGATCGTAAGAAAAAAATCATTGGAAAAATATGACTATTGCAAACTTTGAAAATGTTACCAGTATGAGATTTAAAAGATAGCCATTGAGAAGACAAAGCCACAACAAACCTGAGAAGACACCAGACGACAAAAAATCCAAACCCAATTACTGTGGGTCAATTTACCTAAGTTGACTTCAACCGGGATGAAATAAGTTCACCTTAGTTTAATTTATCCACAAAAGTTCACCCCAGTTACTATGTGTACATATGATCTTGATTTGAATGGTGAACATCATATCCTAGGTATTATTTAAGGAATATTTAATTATTAAAAAACTTCCCTTCAATTCATCAGCCTATAGCTCAAATTCGATCGAGCCAACCATACAAGTGAGGACAAAGTAAAGAATGTGAATGATTTTAGGACATGCTAACAAGTGCCCTTAGGGCATTGGTTAACAATACATTTTAGGAAAGTTTTCACATCACTTCTATGGGAAATGACAAAAAGCTATCAAAAAATTTAATTGCTTTTTTTCCCATAAAAACTTTCTTCAAATGGATTATTAACCAATGCCCTATGGGAATTTATTAGCATTTCCGAATGATTTTTATAACCATTGTGTTTAATGATTAAAGGGAACCTAACTTCTATTCAAGCTGTGTTCACATGGTCTTGATGTGAATCCAACCTCATATCATAGGGACCAATAATAGATATGACATAATGAATTTCATCCAAACTTTATCTCGTAGCATGATCCACAAGTATAAAATGTTATTTGTGGTTTGTCACGCCCTCATTAATTTTAGATAACTTTGAATCTCATGAAGATGATGAGACTTTAAAAAAAAAAATGTATGGCATAAATGGATGAAGACAACTTCATTTGTTGGGATCAGGTGATAGTGTTGGCGTAATTCATAACTTGTGTGGATCATTTTCTAGAAAGTATTTAATGCACTAATTGAGAGATCTAAATCCTCACTTAACCGTGTACTTGCACCCATACACACAATTTGTTTGTTAGGTGAATGGTCAGGTGTTTTTTTTATAAGTTTAAAAGCGATAATTATTGCATTTGAAGGTACCAGTGGACGATGAGTGCTGGCCAAATGTCATATAGATGCCAGGTTTCTTTGGTAATGAGCGGATGAAGACTAGTTCAACTGTTGGGATCACGTGGCAATGTTGGTGTAATTCATAAATTGTGCGATCATTTTCCAAAAGAGATAATTCTAGTGCCACACACAATACTACAGGTGTAAACACTAAGAAAGAAAAGAAAAATAAGAATTAGAGAATAAAGGGAGTGTAGAATGGCAAGCATGCACCAGTAGGCTAATCCCTTCTCTCCCGCTAAAAGCTTACCCTCTATTGAGAAACAATGATTTGCGTGGGCATAAACCATTTAGGCCTGTTCCCTCAAAGTGGATAATTTTTGCAACAGGATTTCCCAACGAGGTTGTCCACATTGAGAAAGTGGTTCTCTCCTTGGTCTTAGTCCCGTAACACAATTTAACATGGCAAACTAATATTTTCCTTCTTTGATTTAATTTTCATTTTCATTTATTTCTTATTTCTGCCATTCCATTTACGATGCGTCTCCTGTTATTACACTCTTCATTTTAATTAAGGATCCTTCATTTACTTTGTCTAATAGAAAACGTATTACTTTTATTATTTTCTGCTTGTCATAGCTCTGTTGTAATAGCTACGCCTGCCATTGGCATGTGATCAAAGTTTCAACAAAAAAGGGGCATAGTTTGTGCACAAGCGGGCCAAGGTGAGTTGCAATTAGATATTTAATGAATATTTAAATATTAAAAAACTTCCCTCGAATTAATCATCCTATATCTCAAATTCAATCGAGCTGACCATACAAGTGAAGGATGTAAATGATTTTAGGACATGCTAACAAGTGCCCATGGGGCATTAATTAACAATTCATTTTAGGAAAGTTTTGACAACACTTTTATGGGAAATGAAAAAAAGCTGTCAAAACATTAACTACTTTTTTTTCCCACAAAAACTTTCTTTAAATGGATTTTTAACCAATGCCATGAGGGCATTCGTTAGCATTTTCCAACGATTTTTATAACCATTGTGTTTAATGATTAAAGGGAAACTAACTTCTGTTCAAGCTATGTTCACATGGTCTTGATGTGAATCTTGAACCTCATATCATAGGGACCAATAATAGATATGTCATAATGAATTTCATGCAAACATTATCTCACAGCATGATCCATAAGCATAAAATGTTATTTGTGGTTTATCACGCCTTCATTAATTATAGATAACTTTGAATCTCATGAAGATAGTGAGATTTTAAATATATATATAAAAAAAATGTATGGCATAAATGGATGAAGACTACTTCACTGGTCGGAGTCACGTGATAGTGTTAGCGTAATTTATAACTTGTGTGGATCATTTTCTAGAAAGTATTTAATGCACCAATTGAAAGGTTTTAATGCTCACTTAACCGTGCACTCACACCCACACACACAATTTTTTTGTTAGGTGAATGGGTCATGTGCTTTTTTTTTTGATAAGTTGAAAAGTGAAGGACAGCTGCTATCAATAAAACAGACAGTTGACGAGTGGGAAACCCAGAACCATTGGAGCACACTCTGACTCTCTCCCGCATGCCTACAAAAAATTGAATGCTTTGAGAGACAAGCAGTTGCACTATCCATAATCCATATACTGGCATATTGCTCTGCACCATAATTCTTTGCTCAGCACCATTACATGCGGGAGAGAGTCAGAGTGAGTTATAGAAGTTTGTACGAGACTGGCACATTGCACTTGCAAGCGTTATTTGAAAGTTTGCAATTGGTGCACTGAATACAACAGTTTGCTTTGAAAGTTAAGGACATATGGTAACATGTATCGATTTAACGCAATTCACATGGTTTTGCTGGCTTGATTTAAAACAAACACACCATCGAGGTGGTGTGCTCCAATGGTTCTAGGTGATGAACAAAGAGCTTTGTCAAGCTGAGGTCCCATGTTCAAGTCCGAATATGGACTTGCATGGGGGTTACCTTTCTTGGCAGCCTAGGCCATCGGTGCCCCTCGTGGGGCTAGGGAAGCTATGGCTCACCGGTCCCCCTGCACTCTAGTAGGGCCTGGACCCTGGCAGGTAGAGTGCTGCTATGGTCACGCCTAGGTAGGATTGCCACATTGGTCACCCCTACCTATTTTTATTCAGCAAAAAAAAAAAAAAAAAAACAAACAAACAAACAAACACGTAGGAAATAAATACTTTGCGGAGTATCATTGATAAGGTTTGAACTGTGTGCAAACGATAGATAGATTTTCAACGAGGCAGGTCTATATATTGGTAGAAAATTAATTTATCCGTACTTCAACGATTAAAGACAAGAACCAAATTTTTCTTGATCAATTAGACAAAATTGAGAAAACAACCACACACAAAAGAGATAAGATTTGTATTCAACGCAAAGGCAAATCACAAATCTTGAGACTTATGTTTGGAAGTTGAGAGAGAGAGAGAGAGAGAGTAGTAGAGAAGACACCAGAGGACAAAAAATCCAAACCCAATTACTGTGGGTCAATTTACCTAGGTTGACTTTAATCGGGTTGGGATAAGTTAACCTCAGTTTAATTTATCCACATTAGGGTAATTTTGGTATTATATATTTTAAGTGAGGGTATTCTAGAATTTTCACAACGGAATATTCCAAACTTCAAAAAATTCCATTAGATTTAATTGAGTAACAAAATGATGGTACTTACTTCATAATGAAATGAAGATGGGGCACACAGTTCTAGTAATTAGCAAAGGGGGGAATTGCGAGTGACCCCTAGCATTTAAGTGAAAAGTTATAAAAAAATGGTATTTAAACAAAAGTATAATAATATAGAAAATTAGATAAATATTATCTAATGTATATTAAATATTAAAAAAATTCAATTTAATACAAAGGAACATACCACAAATTTTAATGGAAAGTTTAGGACATGCTAACAACTGTCTTTAGGGCATGCTAACAACTGTCTTTAGGGCATTGGTTAAGATTCCATTTTTGGAAAGTTTTGACCTCATTTCTATGGGAAGTGACAAATAGCTGTCAAAACATTAATAGCTTTTTTTCCGATAAAAACTTTCTTTAAATGCATTTTTAACCAATGGCCTAAGGGCATTCGGTAGCATTTTCGAATGATTTTTATAACCATTGTGTTTAATAAAGGGAAACTAACTTCTATTCAAGCTGCGTTCACATGCTCTTGATGTGAATCTTGAACCTCATATCCTAGGGACCAATAATAGATATGTCATAATGAATTTCATGCAAACATTATCTCACAGCATGATCCATAAGCATAAAATGTTATTTGTGGTTTGCCATACCTCCCACAATTTTAGATAACTTTGAATCTCCGGAAGATAATGAGATTTGAAAAAAAAAAAAAAATTCTATGGCATAAAGGGATGAAGACTACTTCACTTGATGGGATCACACGATAGAGTTGGTGTAATTCATAACTTGTGTGGATCATTTTGTAGAAAGTATTTAATGCACCAATCGAAAGATTTCAATGCTCACTTAGACATGCACTCGCACCCACACACACAATTTGATTGTTAGGTGAATGGGTCATGTGTTCTTTTTTATATGTTGACAGGTGATAATTAATGCATTTGAATGTACCGGAGGAGGATCAGTGATGGTCTAATATTGTAGTATAGATGCCAGGTTTCTTTGGTAATGAGTGGATGAAGACTATTTCACTTGTTGGGATCACGTGGTAGTGTTGGTGTAATTCATAACTTGTGCGATCATTTGCCAGAAGAGATAATTCTAGTGCCACACACAATACTACAGGTGTAAACACTAAGAAAGAAAAGAAAAATAAGAATTAGAGGAAAAAGGTAGAGTGTAGAATGGCAAGCATGCACCAGTAGGCTAATCCCTTCTCTCCCTCTAAAAGCTTACCCTCTGTTAAGGAAAAATGATTTGCTTGGGCATAAACCATTTAGGCCCGTTCCCTCAAAGTGGATAATTCTTGCAGCAGGATTTCCCAACGAGGTTGTCCACGTTGAGAAAGTGGCTCTCTCCTTGGTCTCAGTCCCGTAACACAATTTAACATGGCAAACTAATATTTTCCTTCTTTGATTTAATTATAATTTTGATTTACTTTCTTATTTCTGCCATTCCATTTACGATGCGTCAACTGTTATTACACTCTTCATTTTCATTAAGGATCCTTCACTTACTCTGTCTAATACCAAACATATTACTTTTCTTATTTTTTGCCTGGCATAGCTCTGTTGTAATTGCTACGCCTGCCATGGGCATGTGATCAAAGTTTCAGCAAAAAAGGGGCATAGCTTGGGCACAAGCCGGCCAAGGTAAGTTGCAATTGTACCTGTCCTGACTCTTCTGCCAAGAATACTTGGGCCTCAGTGCAGCAGAAGACAGCCCAGCCCAACATCTCAAAACAGCCCACCACAATAACAACTAGTGATCTATTATGGAACTTTAAAGAATAAATTCTGTCCCAATTTCATATATTACAAGATTTCAAGACTAACATGGATTTATTAATTGAAAATAATTCAAGCGCGAAAAATATGATTGTAAAAAAAAAAAAAAAAACCATTGGAAAAGTATGACTATTACAAAATTTGAAAATATTACCAGTATGAGATTTAAAAGCTCACCATTGAGAATATGAAAATATAGTAGTTGGGAATAAATAAAGGAAGAATAAAAGAAAGATTAAAGAAATAAAAAATGAAGACTAAAAAGTAATTAATAAATAATATTATTTAATGAATATTTAAATATTAAATGACTTCCCTTGAATTCATCATCTTATATCTCAAATTCGATCGAGCTGACCATACAAGTGGGGACCAAGTAAAGGCTGTAAATGATTTTAGGACATGCTAACAACTGTCTTTAGGGCATTGGTTAAGATTCCATTTTTGGAAAGTTTTGACCTCATTTCTATGGGAAGTGACAAATAGCTGTCAAAACATTAATAGCTTTTTTTCCGATAAAAACTTTCTTTAAATGCATTTTTAACCAATGGCCTAAGGGCATTCGGTAGCATTTCCGAATGATTTTTATAACCATTGTGTTTAATAAAGGGAAACTAACTTCTATTCAAGCTGCATTCACATGCTCTTGATGTGAATCTTGAACCTCATATCCTAGGGACCAATAATAGATTTGTCATAATGAATTTCATGCAAACATTATCTCACAGCATGATCCATAAGCATAAAATGTTATTTGTGGTTTGCCATACCTCCCATAATTTTAGATAACTTTGAATCTCCGGAAGATAATGAGATTTGAAAAAAAAAAAAATTCTATGGCATAAATGGATGAAGACTACTTCACTTGATGGGATCACACGATAGAGTTGGTGTAATTCATAACTTGTGTGGATCATTTTGTAGAAAGTATTTAATGCACCAATCGAAAGATTTCAATGCTCACTTAGCCATGCACTCGCACCCACACACACAATTTGTTTGTTAGGTGAATGGGTCATGTGTTCTTTTTTATATGTTGACAGGTGATAATTAATGCATTTGAATGTACCGGAGGAGGATCAGTGATGGTTTAATATTGTAGTATAGATGCTAGGTTTCTTTGGTAATGAGTGGATGAAGACTATTTCACTGGTTGGGATCACGTGGTAGTGTTGGTGTATTCATAACTTGTGCGATCATTTGCCAGAAGAGATAATTCTAGTGCCACACACAATACTACAGGTGTAAACACTAAGAAAGAAAAGAAAAATAAGAATTAGAGGAAAAAAGGTAGAGTGTAGAATGGCAAGCATGCACCAGTAGGCTAATCCCTTCTCTCCCTCTAAAAGCTTACCCTCTGTTAAGGAAAAATGATTTGCTTGGGCATAAACCATTTAGGCCCGTTCCCTCAAAGTGGATAATTCTTGCAGCAGGATTTCCCAACGAGGTTGTCCACGTTGAGAAAGTGGCTCTCTCCTTGGTATCAGTCCCGTAACACAATTTAACATGGCAAACTAATATTTTCCTTCTTTGATTTAATTATAATTTTCATTTACTTTCTTATTTCTGCCATTCCATTTACGATGCGTCAACTGTTATTACACTCTTCATTTTCATTAAGGATCCTTCACTTACTCTGTCTAATACCAAACATATTACTTTTCTTATTTTTTTCCTGGCATAGCTCTGTTGTAATTGCTACGCCTGCCATGGGCATATGATCAAAGTTTCAGCAAAAAAGGGGCATAGCTTGGGCACAAGCCGGCCAAGGTAAGTTGCAATTGTACCTGTCCTGACTCTTCTGCCAAGAATACTTGGGCCTCAGTGCAGCAGAAGACAGCCCAGCCCAACATCTCAAAACAGCCCACCACAATAACAACTAGTGATCTATTATGGAACTTTAAAGAATAAATTCTGTCCCAATTTCATATATTACAAGATTTCAAGACTAACATGGATTTATTAATTGAAAAATAATTCAAGCGCGAAAAATATGATTGTAAAAAAAAAAAAAAACCATTGGAAAAGTATGACTATTACAAAATTTGAAAATATTACCAGTATGAGATTTAAAAGCTCACCATTGAGAATATGAAAAATATAGTAGTTGGGAATAAATAAAGGAAGAATAAAAGAAAGATTAAAGAAATAAAAAATGAAGACTAAAAAAGTAATTAATAAATAATATTATTTAATGAATATTTAAATATTAAATGACTTCCCTTGAATTCATCATCTTATATCTCAAATTCGATCGAGCTAACCATACAAGTGGGGACCAAGTAAAGGCTGTAAATGATTTTAGGACATGCTAACAACTGTCTTTAGGGCATTGGTTAAGATTCCATTTTTGGAAAGTTTTGACCTCATTTCTATGGGAAGTGACAAATAGCTGTCAAAACATTAATAGCTTTTTTTCCGATAAAAACTTTCTTTAAATGCATTTTTAACCAATGGCCTAAGGGCATTCGGTAGCATTTCCGAATGATTTTTATAACCATTGTGTTTAATAAAGGGAAACTAACTTCTATTCAAGCTGCGTTCACATGCTCTTGATGTGAATCTTGAACCTCATATCCTAGGGACCAATAATAGATTTGTCATAATGAATTTCATGCAAACATTATCTCACAGCATGATCCATAAGCATAAAATGTTATTTGTGGTTTGCCATACCTCCCATAATTTTAGATAACTTTGAATCTCCGGAAGCTAATGAGATTTGAAAAAAAAAAAAATTCTATGGCATAAATGGATGAAGACTACTTCACTTGATGGGATCACACGATAGAGTTGGTGTAATTCATAACTTGTGTGGATCATGTTTTAGAAAGTATTTAATGCACCAATCGAAAGATTTCAATGCTCACTTAGCCATGCACTCGCACCCACACACACAATTTGTTTGTTAGGTGAATGGGTCATGTGTTCTTTTTTATATGTTGACAGGTGATAATTAATGCATTTGAATGTACCGGAGGAGGATCAGTGATGGTTTAATATTGTAGTATAGATGCTAGGTTTCTTTGGTAATGAGTGGATGAAGACTATTTCACTGGTTGGGATCACGTGGTAGTGTTGGTGTAATTCATAACTTGTGCGATCATTTGCCAGAAGAGATAATTCTAGTGCCACACACAATACTACAGGTGTAAACACTAAGAAAGAAAAGAAAAATAAGAATTAGAGGAAAAAAGGTAGAGTGTAGAATGGCAAGCATGCACCAGTAGGCTAATCCCTTCTCTCCCTCTAAAAGCTTACCCTCTGTTAAGGAAAAATGATTTGCTTGGGCATAAACCATTTAGGCCCGTTCCCTCAAAGTGGATAATTCTTGCAGCAGGATTTCCCAACGAGGTTGTCCACGTTGAGAAAGTGGCTCTCTCCTTGGTCTCAGTCCCGTAACACAATTTAACATGGCAAACTAATATTTTCCTTCTTTGATTTAATTATAATTTTGATTTACTTTCTTATTTCTGCCATTCCATTTACGATGCGTCAACTGTTATTACACCCTTCATTTTCATTAAGGATCCTTCACTTACTCTGTCTAATACCAAACATATTACTTTTCTTATTTTTTGCCTGGCATAGCTCTGTTGTAATTGCTACGCCTGCCATGGGCATGTGATCAAAGTTTCAGCAAAAAAGGGGCATAGTTTGCGCACAAGCCAGCCAAGGTAAGTTGCAATTGTACCTGTCCTGACTCTTCTACCAAGAATACTTGGGCCTTAGTGCAGCAAAAGATAGCCCAGCCCAACATCCCAAAACAGCCCACCACAATAACAACTAGTGATCTATTATGGAACTTTAAAGAATAAATTCTGTCCCAATTTCATATATTACTAGATTTCAAGACTAACATGGATTTATTAATTGAAAAATAATTCAAGCGCGAAAAATATGATTGTAAAAAAAAAAAAAAAAAAACCATTGGAAAAGTATGACTATTACAAAATTTGAAAATATTACCAGTATGAGATTTCAAAGCTCACCATTGAGAATATGAAAAATATAGTAGTTGGGAATAAATAAATGAAGATTAAGAGAAAGATTAAAGAAATAAAAAATGAAGACTAAAGAAATAATTAATAAATAATATTATTTAATGAATATTTAAATACTAAATAACTTCCCTTGAATTCATCATCTTATATCTCAAATTCGATTGAGCTGACCACACAAGTGGGGACCAAGTAAAGGCTGTAAATGATTTTAGGACATGCTAACAACTGTCTTTAGGGCATTGGTTAAGATTCCATTTTTGGAAAGTTTTGACCTCATTTCCATGGGAAGTGACAAATAGCTGTCAAAACATTAACAGCTTTTTTTCCGATAAAAACTTTCTTTAAATGCATTTTTAACCAATGGCTTAAGGACATTCGGTAGCATTTCCGAATGATTTTTATAACCATTGTGTTTAATAAAGGGAAACTAACTTCAATTCAAGCTGCGTTCACATGCTTTTGATGTGAATCTTGAACCTCATATCCTAGGGACCAATAATAGATATGTCATAATGAATTTCATGCAAACATTATCTCACAGCATGATCCATAAGCATAAAATGTTATTTGTGGTTTGCCATACCTTCCATAATTTTAGATAACTTTGAATCTCCGGAAGATAATGAGATTTAAAAAAAAAAAAATTCTATGGCATAAATGGATGAAGACTACTTCACTTGATGGGATCACACGATAGAGTTGGTGTAATTCATAACTTGTGTGGATCATTTTGTAGAAAGTATTTAATGCACCAATCAAAAGATTTCAATGCTCACTTAGCCATGCATTCGCACCCACACACACAATTTGTTTGTTAGGTGAATGGGTCATGTGTTTTTTTTTATATGTTGACAGGTGATAATTAATGCATTTGAATGTACCGGAGGAGGATCAGTGATGGTCTAATATTGTAGTATAGATGCCAGGTTTCTTTGGTAATGAGTGGATGAAGACTATTTCACTTGTTGGGATCACGTGGTAGTGTTGGTGTAATTCATAACTTGTGCGATCATTTGCCAGAAGAGATAATTCTAGTGCCACACACAATACTACAGGTGTAAACACTAAGAAAGAAAAGAAAAATAAGAATTAGAGGAAAAAAGGTAGAGTGTAGAATGGCAACCATGCACCAGTACGCTAATCCCTTCTCTCCCTCTAAAAGCTTACCCTCTGTTAAGGAAAAATGATTTGCTTGGGCATAAACCATTTAGGCCCGTTCCCTCAAAGTGGATAATTCTTGCAGCAGGATTTCCCAACGAGGTTGTCCACGTTGAGAAAGTGGCTCTCTCCTTGGTCTTAGTCCCGTAACACAATTTAACATGGCAAACTAATATTTTCCTTCTTTGATTTAATTATAATTTTGATTTACTTTCTTATTTCTGCCATTCCATTTACGATGCGTCAACTGTTATTACACTCTTCATTTTCATTAAGGATCCTTCACTTACTCTGTCTAATACCAAACATATTACTTTTCTTATTTTTTGCCTGGCATAGCTCTGTTGTATTTGCTATGGCTGCCATGGGCATGTGATAAAAGTTTCAGCAAAAAAGGGGCATAGTTTGCGCACAAGCCGGCCAAGGTAAGTTGCAATTGTACCTGTCCTGACTCTTCTACCAAGAATACTTGGGCCTCAGTGCAGCAGAAGATAGCCCAGCCCAACGTCTCAAAACAGCCCACCACAATAACAACTATTGATCTATTATGGAACTTTAAAGAATGAATTCTATCCCAATTTCATGTATTACTAGATTTTGAGACTAACATGGATTTATTAATTGAAAAATAATTCAAGCGCGAAAAATATGATTGTAAAAAAAAAAAAAAAAAAAAAACCATTGGAAAAGTATGACTATTACAAAATTTGAAAATATTACCAGTATGAGATTTAAAAGCTCACCATTGAGAATATGAAAAATATGGTAGTTGGGAATAGATAAAGGAAGAATAAGAGAAAGATTAAAGAAATAAAAAATGAAGACTAAAGAAGTATTAATAAATAATATTATTTAATGAATATTTGAATATTAAATAACTTCCCTTGAATTCATCATCTTATATCTCAAATTCGATCGAGCTGACCATACAAGTGGGGACCAAGTAAAGGCTGTAAATCATTTTAGGACATGCTAACAACTGTCTTTAGGGCATTGGTTAAGATTCCATTTTTGGAAAGTTTTGACCTCATTTCTATGGGAAGTGACAAATAGCTGTCAAAACATTAATAGCTTTTTTTCCGATAAAAACTTTCTTTAAATGCATTTTTAACCAATGGCCTAAGGGCATTCGGTAGCATTTCCGAATCATTTTTATAACCATTGTGTTTAATAAAGGGAAACTAACTTCTATTCAAGCTGCGTTCACATGCTCTTGATATGAATCTTGAACCTCATATCCTAGGGACCAATAATAGATATGTCATAATGAATTTCATGCAAACATTATCTCACAGCATGATCCATAAGCATAAAATGTTATTTGTGGTTTGCCATACCTTCCCTAATTTTAGATAACTTTGAATATCCGGAAGATAATGAGATTTTAAAAAAAAAATTTCTATGGCAGAAATGGATGAAGACTACTTCACTTGATGGGATCACACGATAGAGTTGGTGTAATTCATAACTTGTGTGGATCATTTTGTAGAAAGTATTTAATGCACCAATCGAAAGATTTCAATGCTCACTTAGCCATGCACTCGCACCCACACACACAATTTGTTTGTTAGGTGAATGGGTCATGTGTTCTTTTTTATATGTTGACAGGTGATAATTAATGCATTTGAATGTACCGGAGGAGGAGCAGTGATGGTCTAATATTGTAGTATAGATGCCAGGTTTCTTTGGTAATGAGTGGATGAAGACTATGTCACTTGTTGGGATCACGTGGTAGTGTTGGTGTAATTCATAACTTGTGCGATCATTTTCCAGAAGAGATAATTCTATTTCCACACACAACTCTATAGGTGTAAACACTAAGAAAGAAAAGAAAAATAAGAATTTGAGGAAAAAAGGGAGAGTGTAGAATGGCAAGCATGCACCAGTAGGCTAATCCCTTCTCTCCCTCTAAAAGCTTACCCTCTGTTAAGGGAAAATGATTTGCTTGGGCATAAACCATTTAGGCCCGTTCCCTCAAAGTGGATAATTCTTGCAGCAAGATTTCCCAACGAGGTTGTACACGTTGAGAAAGTGGCTCTCTCCTTGGTCTCAGTCCCGTAACACAATTTAACAAGGCAAACTAATATTTTCCTTCTTTGATTTAATTATAATTTTGATTTACTTTCTTATTTCTGCCATTCCATTTACGATGCATCAACTGTTATTACACTCTTCATTTTCATTAAGGATCCTTCACTTACTCTGTCTAATGCCAAACATATTACTTTTATTATTTTTTGCCTGTCATCGCTCTGTTGTAATTGCTACGCCTGCCATGGGCATGTGATCAAAGTTTCAGCAAAAAAGGGGCATAGTTTATGCACAAGCCGGCCAAGGTAAGTTGCAATTGGACCCGTCCTGACTCTTCTACCAAGAATACTTGGGCCTCAGTGCAGCAGAAGACAGCACAGCCCAATATCTCAAAAAAGCCCACCACAATAACAACTAGTGATCTATTATGGAACTTTAAAGAATAAATTCTGTCCCAATTTCATATATTACTAGATTTCAAGACTAACATTGATTTATTAATTGAAATATAATTCAAGCGCGAAAAATATGATTGTAAAAAAAAAAAAAAAAACCATTGGAAAAGTTTGACTATTGCAAAATTTGAAAATGTTACCAGTATGAGAATTAAAAGCTCGCCATTGAGAATTTGAAAAATATAGTAGTTGGGAATACATAAAGGAAGAATAAAAGAAAGATTAAAGAAATAAAAAATGAAAACTAAAGAAGTAATTAATAAATAATATTATTTAATGAATATTTAAATATTAAATAAGTTCCCTTGAATTCATCATCTTATATCTCAAATTCGATCGAGCTGACCATACAAGTGGGGACCAAGTAAAGGCTGTAAATGATTTTAGGACATGCTAACAACTATCTTTAGGGCATTGGTTAAGAATCCATTTTCGGAAAGTTTTGACCTCATTTCTATGGGAAATGACAAAAAGCTGTCAAGACATTAATAGTTTTTTTTCCCATAAAAACTTTCTTTAAATGCATTATTATCCAATGACCTAAGGGAATTCGTTAGCATTTTCGAATGATTTTTATAACCATTGTGTTTAATAAAGGGAAACTAACTTCTATTCAAGTTGTGTTCACATGGTCTTGATGTGAATCTTGAACCTCATATCCTAGGGACCAATAATAGATATGTCATATTTTAATTTCATGCAAACATTATCTCACAACATGATCCATAAGCATAAAATGTTATTTGTGGTTTGCCATACCTTCCATAATTTTAGATAACTTTGAATCTCTTGAAGATAATGAGATTTTTTTTAAAAAAAAATTCTATGGCATAAATGGATGAAGACTACTTCACTTGATGGGATCACGCGATAGAGTTGGTGTAATTCATAACTTGTGTGGATCATTTTGTAGAAAGTATTTAATGCACCAATCGAAAGATTTCAATGCTCACTTAACCATGCACTCGCACCCACACACACAATTTGTTTGTTAGGTGAATGGGTCATGTGTTTTTTTTTTTATATGTTGACAAGTGATAATTAATACATTTGAATGTACTGGAGGAGGATCAGTGATGGTCTAATATTGTAGTATAGATGCCAGGTTTCTTTGGTAATGAGTGGATGAAGTCTATTTCACTTGTTGGGATCACGTGGTAGTGTTGCTGTAATTCATAACTTGTGCGATCATTTTCCAGAAGAGATAATTCTAGTGCCACACACAATACTGCAGGTGTAAACACTAAGAAAGAAAAGAAAAATAAGAATTAGAGGGAAAAAGGGAGAGTGTAGAATGGGAAGCATGCACCAGTGGGCTAAGGTGAGTTGCAATTGGACCGGTCCTGACTCTCCTACCCAGAATACTAGGGCCTCAGTGTAGCAGATGGCAGCCCAGCCCAACGTCTCAAAAGGGCCCACCACAGTGACAATTAATGATCTATTATGGAAATTTGATGAACAAATTTTGTCCAAATTTATTGTATTACTAAATTTCAATACTAACATAGATTTATTAAATGTAAAAAAAATTCATGCTTGAAAAATATGATCGTTAAAAAAAACCATTGGAAAAATATGACTATTGCAAAATTTGAAAATGTTACCATTATGAGATTTAAAAGATAGTCATTGAGCATTTAAAAAATATAGTAGTAGGGAATAAGTGAAGGAAGAATAAAAGAAAGATTAAAGAACTAAAAAATGAAGACTAAAGAAGTAATTAATAAATTATATTTAAATGTGACATAGAGAGGATAGAGATTTTGTTGGAAGATATATTTGAAAAAAGTAGATAGGTGGGAGGCGAAAGTAATTCTTCACTGTCTAAAAAGTCCAAAAATTTTGATTTTTTTTTTTTTTTGGGTTGGAGATGATCCATACAATAAAGCCACAACAAACCTAACAAGACACTAGACAACAAAAAATCCAAACCCAATTACTGTGGGTCAATTTACCTTGGTTGACTTTAACCGGGTTGGGATAAGTTCACCTTAGTTTAATTTATCCACATTAGGATACTTTTGGTATTATATATTTTAATTGAGGGAATACTAGAATTTTCACAAAGGAATATTTCAAAATTCAAAAAATTCCGTTACATTTAATTGAGTAACAAAATGATGGTAATTACTTAATAATGAAATGAAGATGGGGCATGCAATTCTAGTAATTATGGGAAGGGGGGGAATTGCAAGAGACCTGAAGCATTTAAGAGAAAAGTTATAAAAAAAATGGTATTTAAATCAAAGTATATTTGTACGGGACGCTGTTCTTTTGCAAGCCCAATACTCACAAAACCCATCACAATAATGCCAAGTATACGAGGCCCAAGACCCGTGGGGCCATGAGTTCTAAAAAACATCACGTACAAAGATCCCGTACAATATCAGGTCCACAAACACTGCCCAGATTATCCTCGGCAACCAACTCCAATTCGAAAAACACTATAAATCCCATTATATTGTAAACTGTGAACATAACACCCTACTTGTTCAGGGAATACAATTTCCCAGAAGGCCAAGCTCCCGTGGGCTCCGCAAAGCCAGGGGAATATCGCTGCCGAGAAGTCCATCCAGCGGTGGAACCGATTCCAATGCCACCTTCACCCCTTCTCACTCCCAACTAATCACTCACTTAAGGGTAATAGTATTGGACCCCCCCTCCCACTCACCATAAAAGCAATCATAATCCTTCCACTAAGGGAGGCTATAAATAAGAGATGGGAATTGTAGATGAGGGTCGGCAGGTTGGAAGAGGAAATATAGGGGAAAAAGGGTGATAATTATGGGAGAATAGGGAAAATGGTATCATGAAACATAAGGGATAAGGTCATCAAGGTTGCCGAACACAGGACCACCCGTTGTAGGAAATTTGTTGTAGATAATCCAAAAGCCCATAAAGTAAATAAATTGTGAGTCCAAGTAGAGTTCGGGCCCAAGAACCACATTTTGGGTATGCACAATATTAATATAGAAAATTAAATAAATATTATTCAGTGAATATTAAATATTAAAAAATTCAATTCAATACAAAGGAATATACCACAAATTTTATTGGATCGACAATAAAGGTAAGGATCAAGTAGAGGAAGTGCATTATTTTGAATACCCATGCGTTTGGTGATTAAAGGGACACTGACTTCTTGATCTATTGTGTACACATGACCTTGATGTGAATGGTGAACATCATATCCTAGGCACTAATAATCGACTTGCCAAAATGCATTTAATGCAAATATTATCTAACAACAAGATCTACAACCATCAAATGTTATTTGAGGTATGTCATGCCTACATTAATTTTAGATATAAGCTTTTGAATCTCAACAAATAATAAAATGGAATTTTTAAGTAAATATTTATTATTTCTAAAATTAAATAAATATTATTCAAAGCATATTTAAATATTAAAAAACCTCACTCAATTCGTTGCATTACACTTCAAATTCTATCTAGCCGACCATACGTGTGAGGATCATGTATAGGAAGTAAATGATTTTGATAACCCTTATGTTTGATGGTAAACGGGAACGCCATACCCTATAGACCACTAATTAATTTACGAGAATGCATTTAATCCAAACATTATCTCACATGTAATATCCATAACCACAAAATGTTATTTGTGGTTTGTCATGCGTTAAGTAATTTAGATAAATGCTTTTGAATGTCAACAAATAAGAAAATGGAGTTTTAAAATAATGTATGATATATAAAATAAATAAGTATTATTTAAAGAATATTTATATATTAAAAAACATCACTTTAACTCATCATTTTATATCTCAAATTCTTTCGAGCTGACCATGTAGGTGACGATTGAGTAAAAGAAGTAAATGATTTTGATAACCCATGTGTTTTAGGGTAATTATTTAGTACTCCCAGAGTACCATAAATGCGTACTCCCTCTTTTCACATAACTGTGTGTCTTACAAATTAAATTTATAGTGTGACCCACAATTCATGTGAGAGGGGAAGTACACATTTATAGTATTTCAGGAGTATTCAATAATTTTTCTGTGCTTTATGATAAATGGAAAATTGACTTCTTGATCAATTGTGTGAACTTGGTCTAGATTTGAATAGTGAACGTCATATGATTTTCCAAAGTGCTTTTAAGGCAAACAATATCTCACAACAAGATTCATAACCATAAAATGTTATTTGTGGTTTGTCACATCGTCATTAATTGTTGATAGATACTTTTGAATCTCAACAAATAAAAAAGTGTGATTTTGAAAATTAAAAATGTGCAATATATAAAATTAAATAGGTATTATTTAATGAATATTTAAATATTAAAAAACTTCCCTCGAATTAATCATCCAATATCTCAAATTCGATCGAGCTAACCATACAAGTGAGGACCAAGTAAAGGATGTTAATGATTTTAGAACATGCTAATGAGTGTCCTTAGGGCATTGGTTAACAATCAATTTTAGAAAAGTTTTGACAATACTTTTATGGGAAATGAAAAAAAGTTGTTAAAACATTAACTGTTTTTTTTTTCCAATAAAAAATTTCTTTAGATGGATTTTTAACGAATGCCCTTAGGGCATTCGTTAGCATTTTCCAACGATTTTTATAACCATTGTGTTTGATGATTAAAGGGAAACTAACTTCTATTCAAGCTGTGTTCACAATGTCTTGATTTGAATCTTGAACCTCATATCCTTGGGACCAATAATAGATATGTCATAATAAGTAAAAGAAGTAAATGATTTTGATAACCCATGCGTTTTAGGGTAATTATTGAGTACTCTCGGAGTACCATAAATGCGTACTCCCCATTCTCACATAACTGTGGGTCCTACTAATTAAATTTGTGGTGTGACCCACAATTCATATGAGAGGGGGAAGAATGCATTTATGGTATTCCGAGAGTATTCAATAACTTTCCTGTGATTTATGATAAAAGGAAAATTGACTTCTTGATCAATTGTGTACACTTGGTGTAGATTTGAATAGTGAATGTCATATGATTTTCCAAACTGCTTTTAAGGCAAACAATATCTCACAACAAGATTCATAACCATATAATGTTATTTGTGGTTTGTCACATCGTCATTAATTGTTGATAAATACTTTTGAATCTCAACAAATAAAAAGTGTGGATTGAAAATTAAAATTGTGCAATATATAAAATTAAATATGTATTATTTAATGAGTATTTAAATATTAAAAAACTTCCCTCGAATTAATCATCCTATATCTCAAATTCGATCGAGCTGACCATACAAGTGAGGCCCAAGTGAAGGATGTAAATGATTTTAGGACATGCTAACGAGTGTCTATAGGGCATTAATTAACAATCTATTTTCGGAAAGTTTAGACAACACTTTTATGGGAAATGAAAAAAAGCTGTCAAACATTAACTACTTTTTTTTTCCCATAAAAGCTTTCTTTAAATGGATTTTTAACCAATGCTCTTAGGTTCGTTAGCATTTCCCAACGATTTTTATAACCATTGTGTCTAATGATTAAAAGGAAACTAACTTCTGTTCAAGCTATGTTCACATGGTCTTGATGTGAATCTTGAACCTCATATCATAGGGACCAATAATAGATATGTCATAATAAATTTCATGCAAACACTATCTCACAGCATGATCCATAAGCATAAAATGTTATTTGTAGTTTATCACGCCTTCATTAATTATAGATAACTTTGAATCTCATGAAGATAATGAGATTTAAAATATATATATATATATATATATATATATATGGCATAAATGGATGAAGACTACTTCACTGGTCGGGATCACGTGATAGTGTTCGCGTAATTTATAACTTGTGTGGATCATTTTCTAGAAAGTATTTAATGCACCAATTGAAAGGTTTTAATGCTCACTTAACCGTGCACTCGCACCCACACACACAATTTGTTTGTTAGGTGAATGGGTCATGTGCTTTTTTTTTTTTTTGATAAGTTGAAAAGTGATAATTAATGCCAGGTTTCTTTGGTAATGAGTGGATGAAGACTACTTCACTTGTTGGGATCCCCTGGTAGTGTTGGTGTAATTCATAACTTGTGCAGATCATTTTCCAAAAGAGTAATTCTAGTGCCACGTTCAAAATTACAATTTTGTTCGTAACTCACCCATGTGGCAAGTTGTGGTTGGTGGAGGGGTGTCTCCACGAGTCCAAATCTTCTGTCCCACTTTTCCTACTCCACTCTATACTCCACTAATAAAAACTTGTCACGTATTCACCTAATTAATTAAATACTACTATTAATTAATAACGGTAGCATTAATAAGTCAATAATGATAATATTTAATTAATTAGGTAAACACGTGGCAAGTTTTTATTGGTGGAGTATAGAGTGGAGCAGAAAAAGTGGGACAGAAGATTTGGACTCTGTCTCCACATGATCCCACCATCACCCCTCCACCAACCACAACTTGTCACCTGGGCAAGTTGTGGACAAAGTTGTGGTTCTGGGTGTGATATCAGAATTTTTCCATCCAGAAAGTATTTAATGCACCAACTGAAAGATTTTAATGCTCACTTAAGCCTGCACTTGCACGCACACACACAATTTGTTTGTTAGGTGAATGGGTCCTGTGTTTTATTGATAAGTTGGAAAGTGATAATTAATGCATTTTTTTTTTTTTTTGGAGAATCAGATTAATAGAACAAAATAAAAGAGAAACTAGCAATTACACGGCATCGTTTCAGATTACATCAGACACGCAAGGAGGAATCTCTCGCACACCTTCCACTTTCTCCGACAAAGCAGCCAGCACCCATCAATTGGTATAGATGACAGGTTTCTTTGGTAATGAGTGGATGAAGACTGTCTCACCAGTTGGGATGAAGCGTAGTGTTGAGGTAATTGGTGAGTTGTACTCTACAGAGCCATATTTAGTATTAAATAAATCCATTTTTTTACCCCTCAAATTTCTTATTTTTATCCAAAACGAGTTTGAGATTACTTTGTCTATAGCAATATGGGACTAAAAGGCATAACGAATTTGAGATTCCTTTAACTGGGAGTGAACAAACACGACAATCTCTCTCTCGGGTGTTGCAGCAGTAATCTCTCTCTTCGATGTGATAAATGTAAAGTAAATAGACGGTTGAGGATGTGTAATAAATTAGCATTGTAAATGTGTTGTCTTTAAAATTATGATTTACTAGTCACTAACCAATGCGATGCATGGAAAACTTTTAGATCAAATGTTAATAAGTTCAAGTTTAAATATTTCTCCAATTTCAACTATTTGAAAGCTAAATCGGCTACCGCCACTTTCTTTTGGTGTGATGGTCACTCTACAGGTATAAATGCTTGTGGGAGTTTCGCACACATATACATTTAGATTATGTTAGAGTAGAAATTCTTTCTTGTATAAATATATATTAAAAAAAAAAAAAAAAAAAGAACAAAAAAAGAAGCTAAATCATCTCTAATTTAAGATGAAAGACGTAATTTAAACATTTCTAATGAACCCACCATCAAATATATATATATATATATATATATATATATATATATATATATATATATATATAATATGCCAGTTTCCTTATAATAGAAATATGAATTACGCTAAGATCACTGTAAAAGTGCATGAAAAACAATAAAACAAACGTTTTCTTTTTCTGCACCTGCTAGGTTGTGTTCCTCTAAAAGAAGAAAAAATAAAAAAACAAACAAAACAAAAGGATTTTTTTTTTCTCGCACCTCTTTAAAAAAAAAAAAAAAGGAAAACCATAAAGTAGTAAGTTCTAATTGATGTATACTTTAAACAATGAACAAAAAAGTATAATAAACAATCATAGATGCTGGGTTTAGTGCTTCCTTATTGTATAAAGCAAACTAAGCAGTAGAATTATAAAAAATTCACATAAAAATATGAAAAAAAAAACAAAAAAAGATACAGCAAGAAAAAGAATGCATGGTACCTAACAAACACCCACTATAGCAAAAGAAAAAGAAAAAGGACGTGGATGTATTTTGGTTTTTTGAATCCTAACGTGAGTATTTCTAATAAATCATAAATCCTAATCCTAACATGAGTCTTTCTAATATTGCAGTCTAATTAAAGATATTAAAAAATAAAATAAATTATAATGAGGTGTAAATTTGTGAGGCTCGTAAAGTTGATGTGTTAAAATTTTAAAAAGTCAACAAAAAATTAAAGGCTTGGGCTAAATATTATATATAGATGAGTAATGAACAGTTGAGATAATCCCTTGGGTTTTTTTTTTTTTTGAGAAAAAATAGAAATGGGTAATTATAAATTAGTAAATAATATTAATAATCTGAAAAATAAGAACTAGGTAACCTTATGATCTATTATGGAAATTTAATGAATAAATTCGGTCCAAATTACATAGATTTAATAAATTTCAAGATTAATATATATTTGATAAATGAAAAATAATTCAAGCATGAAAAATATGATTGTTAAAAAAAAAACCATTGGAAAATATGACTATTGAAAAATTTGAAAATGTTACCATTGGGAGATTTAAAATATAGCCTTTAAGATTTTAAAAAATGTAGTAGTAGGGAATAAATAAAGAAAGATTAAAAGAAAGATTAAAGAAATAATAAATGAAGACTAAAGAAGTAATTAATAAATTGATAGGCCAAGAATGTAAGGACCCCTTGTGATGAATTAAACAATTAATTAGCCAAGTTGATTAATTAATCAGATTAACATACAATATACATAACAGCACAAACAAATCACAAAATAACTAAATATGCAATGGAAAATAAATGACACGGTGATTTGTTTACGAATAGGGAAAATCAACACGGCAAAAACTCTACCAGGTGATTTTAAGGTTATCACTCTCGAGAATTCACTATTATCACAACAAGCAGTTACAAGTAAAGGAATCTCAGTACCTTATACCAACCTACAGTTGAACCCTTACCCCAATACCCAATAGGACTTGTTCTATAGTGACAATCTCTCTTTTTAATGCACGACTCCCAGTAGATAGGTGGGTGGAAAAAGTAATTCTTCACTGTCTAAAAAGTACAAAAATTTGGATTTTTTTCTTTTTGGTTGGAGTTGATCAATACAACAAAGCCACAACAAACCTGAGAAGACACCAGACGACAAAAAATCCAAACCCAATTACTGTTGGTCAATTTACCTAGGTTGACTCTCATCGGGTTGGGATAAGTTAACCTCAGTTTAATTTATCCACATTAGGGTAATTTTGGTATTATATATTTTAATTAAGGGTATACTAAAATTTTCACAACGGAATATTCCAAAATTCAAAAAATTCCATTAGATTTAATTGAGTAACAAAAGGATGGTACTTACTTCATAATGAAATGAAGATGGGGCACGCAGTTGTAGTAATTAGGGAAGGCGAGAATTGCGAGTGACCCCAAGCATTTAAGAGAAAAGTTATAAAAAAATGAGATTTAAACATAAGTATAATAATATAGAAAATTAGATAAATATTATTTAATGAATATTAAATATTAAAAAAATTCAATTCAATACAAAGGAACATACCACAAATCTTAATGGAACGACTATAAAGGTAAGGATCAGGTAGAGGAAGCGCATTATTTTGAATACCCATGTATTTGGTGATTAAAGGGACAATGACTTCTTGATCTGTTGCGTACATATGATCTTGATGTGAATGGTGAACATCATATCCTATGTATTATTTAACGAATATTTAAATGTTAAAAAACTTCCCTTGAATTCATCAGCCTATATCTCAAATTCGATCGAGCCAACCTTACAAGTGAGGACCAAGTAAAGGATGTAAATGATTTTAGGACATGCTAACATGTGCCCCCAGGGCATTGGTTAACAATCCATTTTAGGAAAGTTTTGACGTCACTTCTATGGAAAATGACAAAAAGCTGTAAAAAATTTAATTGCTTTTTTTTCCATAAAAACTTTCTTTAAATGGATTATTAAGCAATGCCATAAGGGCATTTATTAGCATTTCCGAATGATTTTTATAACCATTGTGTTTAATGATTAAAGGGAAACTACCTTCTATTCAAGCTGTGTTCACATGGTCTTGATGTGAATCTTGGACCTCATATCATAGGGACCAATAATAGATATGTCATAATGAATTTCATGCAAACTTTATCTCACAACATGATCCACAAGTATAAAATGTTATTTGTGGTTTGTCACACCCTCATTAATTTTAGATAACTTTGAATCTCATGAAGAGAATGAGACTTTAAAAAAAAAAAATGTATGCCACAAATGGATGAAGACTGCTTCATTTGTTGGGATCTCATGATAGTGTTGGTGTAATTCATAACTTGTGTGGATCATTTTAGGACATGCTAACAACTGTCTTTAGGGCATTGGTTAAGATTCTATTTTAGGAAAGTTTTGACATCACTTCTATGGGAAATGACAAAAAGCTGTCAAAACATTAATAGCTTTTTTTCCCATAAAAACTTTTTTTAAATGCATTATTAAACAATGGCCTAAGGGCATTCGTTAGCATTTCCAAATGATTTTTATAACCATTGTCTTTAATAAAGGGAAACTAACTTCTATTCAAGTTGTGCTCACATGGTATTGATGTGAATCTTGAACCTCATATTCTAGGGACCAATAATAGATATGTCATAATGAATTTCATGCAAACATTATCTCACAGCATGATCCATAAGCATAAAATGTTATTTGTGGTTTGCCATGCCTTCAATAATTTTAGATAACTTTGAATCTCTTGAAGATAATGAGCTTTTTTTTAAAAAAAAAATTCTATGGCATAAATGGATGAAGACTACTTTACTTGATGGGATCACACGATAGTGTTGGTGTAATTCGTAACTTGTGTGGACCATTTTGTAGAAAGTATTTAATGCACCAATTGAAAGATTTCCATGCTCACTTAACCGTGCACTCGCACCCACACACACATTTTGTTTGTTAGGTGAATGGGTCATGTGTTTTTTTCTATATGTTGACAAGTGATAATTAATGCATTTGAATGTACCGGTGGAGGATCAGTGATGGTCTAATGTAGTATAGATGCCAGGTTTCTTTGGTAATGAGTGGATGAAGACTACTTCACTTGTTGGGATCACGTGGTAGTGTTGGTGTAATTCATAACTTGTGCGGATCATTTTCCTTAAGAGTAATTCTAGTGCCACACCCGAAACTAAAGGAGTAAACACTAAGATAGAAAAGAAAAATAAGAATCAGAGAAAATAGTGAGAGTGTAGAATGGCAAGCATGCACCAGTATAAATCCCTTCTCTCCCTCTAAAAGCCTTTCCTCTGTTGAGGAAAAATGATTTGCTTGGGCATAAACCATATAGGCCCGTTACCTCAAAGTGGATGATTTCTGGAGCAGGATTTCCCTGCGAGATTGTCCATATTGGGGAAGTGGTTCTCTCCTTGATCTTAGCCCCGTAACACACTTTAACATGGAAAACTAATATTTTCCTTCTTTGATTTAATTATCATTTTCATTTACTTTCTTATTTCTGCCATTCCATTTACGATGCATCTCTTGCTATTACACTCATCGTTTTACTTAAGGATCCTTCATTTACTTTGTCTAATAGCAAACGTATTACATTTATTATTTTCTGCCTATCATAGCTCTGTTGTAATAGCTACGCTTGCCATGGACATGTGATCAAAGTTTCAAAAAAAAAGGGGCATAGTTTGTGCACGAGCCGGCCAAGGTGAGTTGCAATTGGACCGGTCCTGACTCTCCTACCCAAAATACTAGGGCCTCAGTGTAGCAGTAGGCAGCCCAGCCCGACGTCTCAAAAAGGCCCACCATAGTAACAATTAATGATCTATTATGGAAATTTGATGAATAAATCCATTCCAAATTTCTTATATTGCTAAATTTCAAGACTAACGTAGATTTATTAAATGAAAAATAATTCAAGCATGAAAAATATGATCGTTAAAAAAAACCATAGGATTTATGACTATTGCAAAATTTGAAAATGTTACCATTATGAGATTTAAAAAATAGTCATTGAGAATTTAAAAAATATAATAGTAGGGAATAAATAAAGGAAGAATAAAAGAAAGATTAAAGAACTAAAAAATGAAGACTAAAGAAGTAATTAATAAATTATATTTAAATGTGACATAGAGAGGATAGAGAGTTTGTTTGAAAATGTATTTGAAAAAAGTAGATAGGTGGGAGGCAAAAGTAATTCTTCACTGTCTAAAAAGTACAATAATTTGGATTTTTTTTTTTTTTTTTGGTTGGATATGATCGATACAACAAAGCCACAACAAGCCTAACAAGATACTAGACAACAAAAAATCCAAACCCAATTACTGTGGGTCAATTTACCTAGGTTGACTTTAACCGGGTTGGGATAAGTTCACTTTAGTTTAATTTATCCACATTAGGATACTTTTGGTATTATATATTTTAATTGAGGGTATTCTAGAATTTTCACAAAGGAATATTTCAAAATGAAGATGGGGCGTGCGGTTCTAGTAATTAGGGGAAGGGGGGAATCGCAAGAGACCCGAAGCATTTAAGAGAAAAGTTATAAAAAAAATGGTATTTAAATCAAAGTATATTTGTACAGGACGCTGTTATTTTGCAAGCTCGATACTCACAAAACCCATCACAATATTGCCAAGTATACGAGGCCCAAGACCAATGGGGCCATGAGTTCTAAAAAACATCACGTACAAAGATCCCGTACTATATCAGGTCCACAAACACTGCCCGAATTGTCCTCGGCAACCAACTCTAATTCGAAAAACACTATAAATCCCATTATATTGTAAACTGTGAACGTAACACCTTGCTTGTTCGGGGAATACAATTTCCCGAAAGGCCGAGCCCCCGTGGGCTCCGTAAAGCCTAGGGAATGTCGCTGCCGGGCAGTCCATTCAGCGGTGGAACCAATTCCAATGCCACCTTCACCCCTTCCCACTCCCAACTAATCACCCACTTAAGGGTAATAGTATTGGACCACCCCTCCCACTCACCATAAAAGCAATCATAATCCTTCCACTAAGGGAGGATATAAATAAGAGATGGGAATTGGAGATGAGGGTTGGCAGGTTGGGAGAGGAAATATAGGGGAAAGAAGGTGATCATTATGGGAGAATAGGGAAATTGGTATTATGAAACATAAGGGATAAGGTTATCAGGGTTGCCGAACACAGGACCACCCGTTGTATGAAATCCGTTGTAGATAATCCAAAAGCCCATAAAGTAAATAAATTGTGAGTATTTTATACCTCATTTTATCACTCGCGTTCAAGGCACTCACATTGTAGTCACTCCGGATCTTATATCTGAGGTGCTACACGTACCGAGGGTAGCACATCCTGACTACCCTGACTGTGATCGTCTTCAAACTGTTTCCAAAGACGAACTCTCGTCTCTCTTCTATGAGGCACCTTTATCTTTGGATGACCGTCAAAACTCCCTTTACTTGTGCTGTGCAAAAGGTTCGAGGTTCCTTAACATGGTGATGACATTTGTTCTTTATCCTTTGTCTCACTATAACTCCATTACTAAGCCTCGTGCTCGATTTTTGCTATCTTTTCTTGAGGGACTTACCATTGACTTTCCCTCTCGCTTCATACTCTCCCTTATAAACGTCTATAAGAATACAGCGACCCATGATAAGCTCATTTTTCCTTTGGCTATTACGCAGATTCCCTGCCATGCGTCTATCTCCTATCCTTCTGATCACTTCCCTATCATGTGTGCCATAAATGCAGCGGCCGTTCGACGAAGCGAGGCCCAACTTCAACCAAAGCAGCCACGGACCGAGACAACGATGTTTGAAAAATACATGTTTGTTCGCATACAAAACATACACCGCAGAAAATTAACGGATTTACTTCATTCACAATTGATAACATGTACTATTTAAGTTTCAGAATATAAAAACAAGAGAGTATACCTTAGTGCGGTAAAATTCAAAACCAAAAATTAGAAGTACTTGGGAACACTTTTAATCCTCACTCCAATTCCATTTGTGCCTAAGAAGTGTGGTCTCTCAATCAGTTTCTATAAATGTGTTCAAGGGAGAATAAGAGAGTGTCCAACACTCACATACAAACCATTTTATGTACTTGCAAAATTTTGTATGTTTCTCTCCTTATAACTGATTATCTAATTGGGCTAGTCTTTGGGCTATTCTAATTAGGTTTTAGTATGTGGCTTGGAGTAGGACCAAAAGGGAACAAATAAGACACTAGTTCTAATGGGCTTTGGTTTTTTTTATCAACTCTTAACAAGTACAAAGTTACCATTAATTATATTTAATATCACTATATAAATATAATCGCACTCTAGGCTTTATTAATAAACTATATCGCAAGACTTTATTGTGCATACAACCCTTTCATAAAATATGCATAGTAATACAAAGTCATGAATATAGACTGCCACTTTGAAGATTATTACACCTTAATCCTTGAGTACCCAGTTTAATCCTTTAAGTTATTCATCATATATTTAAGAAATCCAATTTCATAGTAAGATCTAAAGTTACGATCAAAACCTCAGTACGTTGGGCAGCCACATTTAGTGTTGATGGAATATATATTCTCAAGATGGAATTCATAATCTCTTAACATGTTTGGTTATTCCTTTGAGATAAGTTTAATGGGTTTGGTTATTCAGAGTGTTAGGCTTAACCAATTTAGTAAAGAGTTACTAAAGTATATAATTATGAAATTGGATTTCATAAATATATGATGAATAACTTAAAATGATTAAACTGGGTACTCAAGGATTAAGATGTAGTAATCTTCAAAGTGACAGTCTACATTCATGATTTTGTATTACGAGGAATATTTTATGTATGGGTTGCATGTACAATAAAATCTTGGGATATAATTTATTAATAAGGCCTAGAGTGCAATTATATTTATATAGTGGTATTAAATATAATTAATGGCAACTTTGTAATTGTCAAGAGTTGACAGAAAAGCTCAATACCCATTGGAGCTAGTGTCTTATTTGTTTTCTTTTGGTCTCACTCCAAGCCACATACTAAAGCCTAATTGGAATGGCCTAAGAGGCTAGCCCAATTAGATAATCAGTTATAAGGAGAGAAACATACAAATTTTGTAAGAGAATGAAATGGTTTATATGTGAGTGTTAGACACTCTCTTATTCTCTCTTGAACATACACATATAAATTGATTGAGAGACCATACTTCTTGGGCACAAGTGGAATTGGAGTGAAAATTAAAGGTGTTCTCAAGAATTTCTGATCTTTGGTTTTTAATTTCACCACACTAAGGTACACTCTTTTGTTCTTATACTTTGAAGCTTACATAGTACATGTTATCAATTGCGAATGAAGTAGATTCGTTAATTTTTCACTGCGCATGTTTTGTATGCAATACAAATATGTATTTTTCCAACATTGGTGTAGAAAAATTCTAGTGCCACACTCAAAACCACAACTTTACTTACAACTCGCCCATGTGGCGAGTTGTGGTTAGTGGATGGGTGTTTCCACATGGACCTATCATCACCCCTTCACCAACCACAACTCGCTACATGGGCAAGTTGTGGGCAAAGTTATAGTTTTGGGTGTGGCACCAGAATTACTCAGCTGGTGTGCTGTTGTGCTAGAGAGTAACAGAGAAAGAAAGAGAGATAATCTTTTGATTTTACAATAGTGTAAAGCGTGTTAAGGGGTGGGAGTTTGAAAATTTTCAAGGGCATTTCTATATTTTTAATTTAAGTGAGCTAGTATCCTAATTTGTCATTTTTTATACAGGTGTTAAGTTTGGACCATGAAACACCAACTAGATGCTGACCTGGTATTCCAGAAAGAACATATACTTTCTTCCATATAGGAGGACGGGGATGCCTCTCTTTATTGGAGGTGGGACCTGGGGTTTTTTGTTTCTATTGTTGGTTGATTTTCCTATATATACAAGGAAACACTCGTTAACTAGAAAAGTAAAAAAAAAAAAAAAAAAACCATTGTATGTGTGTGTCTGCCCTCATGGATATTCCTGAAAATATACAAGAGTTGCAGACAGAGTTGAAGATACGAGAGAAAGAATTAAGGGAACTGACAGAAATATTGGCAGAGCTAGACACGCGTCTCAACTGTCTTCAGTCGTCTGCTTTCAAACTTGCAAACTATTACTTTGTGTTTCAAGGAGTCATATTAACAATAATTTGCAATGCTTTAGAGACGACTCTCAAGAAGTCAGACCGTTGGTTCCTCTTCAGTCTCTCTTTATTAGCAGTAGTACTTAACTCAGTTGCTTTGATTAAAACTGGAATCGAGTACATCAGAACTAAAGCTGATCGAGAGGTGATCTTTGCATATTCAAATGAAGTGTATACACGTGTAAAAATGCTTCAAAGAAAAATTAATCACCCAGGACCGAATAGATCTAGAAATGAAGAAATTGAGAAAAGAATTAGAAAAAATATTGAATCTAAAGGTTATACTTACTTGGCCATTTGCATGATATTCTTTCTAGCCTTTGCTGCTGTTGTTTTCGTAGGTTGCTGGAAATTTCTCGGGACTCAAAATGAGGACCGTTTTAAACTGCCTAGCAACGATAAATGCATTAGGCTTTGTAACGGCGCCAAGTGCTTAAACATCTGCAGCGAATACCGTTACTCCAGCAAGATTCAAGCTTCTTCCATGCATGATGAAATCTAGAAGGTATGGACACTTCATTTGAGGTGTCATGTTGCAGTGGTGCCGTACCCATGTCCTATCAGTTTCATACCTGCCATGTCATGTTATAATTTTTCATATATTGCTCGTGTCACCATATTGTCCTCATTCTTGTAAATGTATCCGTAACCATGTCCGTGCTTCCTAAGATAGAATGCTGTCAAATAAAGCTTTTCTACTACTGCATGTTGTAATGTTATGATTTTCATAGTGCCCTTGTGTTTATTATTTATTTGTGAAATGTATTATTCGAACTTATATATAGTGCATTTCTGTATGAAATCTTTCTTCAAATTCTTATGCAAGGTCGAGCTTTGTGTTTGTTCTTTATAATGTAACTTTTGATTGCCTCCCTAGAAGAATTGTAAACGAGTCTCATAATTAAGGATTGTAAACAAATTTCTGGTTGTGTTCGACCTTAGTCCACTCATTTATCTCAAAATTTTAAATTTTTTTTATTTTAAAAAAGAGTTGGTCTCTAGACAAATTCATGGGTTGATCGTCAGAATTGGGCTTCTATTATTTGAACTTTTGGATTCATAAAATACATTGAATGTGACTTAGTTAATATACTTGGAGGCCCGTTAATATGTTGTGGTCAAATTCAATTAGTACACCTTGTTTTATTGGGCTTATGTCATAATCTGCTATGAGGTAGAGAGTGGGATTTTAAGCTTGATCTATGTTGGGTGGATATTTACAGTATATAATATAAGGTCAGGTCCCGTCTCCGCTTCAAACGTTAGACAAAACCCTAGATCTCATCATTTTAGAGATAAGGGTGGCTTGAAAGCCGTCATGTAAGGAGGAGCATGGAGAGGACGATCTGCCAAGGCCATGTGCTGAGTGTGCACGTTTGTGTCTATTTCTATTCATAATCTATTCAAGTTTGCTCAAGGTATTTGGAGGTACATCCCTAAACCTTATGGATATATTGATTATCTGTGTTCTAGTATTTAGTATATATATGTCTTAAATTCTTACATGTGGTATCAGAGCCAGTTCATTCTACGGTTAGAACCATACTATTTGTCATGGGGCTCTTTAGACTTCAAATTAGTTTTGTATAGAAACAAAATCGTGGCCTGAAGAATCAAAGACTCGGGGTATTTGAAACACATTGAATCTCAAGATATTTATTTTTCCTACTTAAATATGTTCAAGTACGTTTATTGAGTCAGTTATATTACTGGGACTTGAGCAGTTGAGCTTATGGGTCCACTGTTTCATTGATTGAAATATTAATTTTCCTTGAGAAAAATCCCAGGATCCACCATGGCTGGCGGCAGAAACTTTGGTATTATTTAATGGATATTTAAATATTAAAAAACTTCCCTCGAATTAATCATCCAATATCTCAAATTCGATCGAGCTGACCATACAAGTGAGGACCAAGCATAGGATGTAAATGATTTTAGGACATGCTAATAAGTGCCTTTAGGGCATTGGTTAACAATCCATTTCAGGAAAGTTTTGACAATACTTTTATGGGAAATGAAAAAAAGCTGTCAAAACATTAATTGCTTTTTTTTTTCTCATAAAAACTTTCTTTAAATGGATTTTTAACCAATGTCTTAAGGGCATTCGTTAGCATTTCCTAACGATTTTTATAACCATTGTGTTTAATGATTAAAGAGAAACTAACTTCTATTCAAGATGTGTTCACATGGTCTTGATGTGACTCTTGAAGCTCATATCCTTGGGACCAATAATAGATATGTCATAATGAGTAAAAGAAGTAAATGATTTTGATAACCCATGCGTTTTTGGGTAATTATTGAGTACTCTCAGAGTACCATAAATGCGTACTCTCCCTTCTCACATAACTATGGGTCTTACTAATTAAATTTGTGGTGTAACCCACAATTCATATGAGAGGGGAGAGTACGCATTTATAGTATTCCAAGAGTATTCAATAATTTTCCAGTGATTTATGATAAAAGGAAAATTGACTTCTTGATCAATTGTGTACACTTGGTCTAGATTTGAATAGTGAACGTCATATGATTTTCCAAACTGCTTTTAAGGCAAACAATATCTCACAACAAGATTCATAACCATAAAATGTTATTTGTGGTTTGTCACATCATCATTAATTGTTGATAAATACTTTTGAATCTCAACAAATAAAAAAGTGTGGATTGAAAATTAAAATTGTGCAATATATAAAATTAAATAGGTATTATTTAATGAATATTTAAATATTAAAAAACTTCCCTCGAATTAATCATCCTATATCTCAAATTCGATCGAGCGGACCATACAAGTGAGGACCAAGTGAATGATGTAAATGATTTTAGGACATGCTAACAAGTGCCCATAGGGCATTAATTAACAATTCATTTTAGGAAAGTTTTGACAACACTTTTATGGGAAATGAAAAAAAAATGTCAAAACATTAACTACTTTTTTTTCCCACAAAAACTTTCTTTAAATAGATTTTTAACCAATACCCTTAGGGCATTCGTTAGCATTTTCCAACGATTTTTATAACCATTGTGTTTAATGATTAAAGGGAAACTAACTTCTGTTCAAGCTATGTTCACATGGTCATGATGTGAATCTTGAACCTCATATCATAGGGACCAATAATAGATATGTCATAATGAATTTCATGCAAACATTATCTCACAGCATGATCCATAAGCATAAAATGTTATTTGTGGTTTATCACGCCTTCATTAATTATAGATAACTTTGAATCTCATGAAGATAGTGAGATTTAAAAATAAAAAAAAAAATGTATGGCATAAATGGATGAAGACTACTTCACTAGTCGGGGTCACGTGGTAGTGTTAGCGTAATTTATAACTTGTGTAGATCATTTTCTAGAAAGTATTTAATGCACCAATTGAAAGGTTTTAATGCTCACTTAACCGTGCACTCGCACCCACACACACAATTTGTTTGTTAGGTGAATGGGTCATGTGCTTTTTTTTTGATAAGTTGAAAAGTGAAGGACAGCTGAAGGACAGCTGCTATCAATAAAACAGACAGTTTACGAGTGGGAAACCCAGAACCATTGGAGCACACTCTGACTCTCTCCCGCATGCCTACAAAAATTGAATGCTTTGAGAGACAAGCAGTTGCACTATCCATAATCCATATACTGGCATATTGCTCTGCACCATAACTCTTTGCTCAGCACCATTACATGCGGGAGAGAGCCAGAGTGAGTTATAGAAGTTTGTACGAGACTGGCACATTGCACTTGCTAGCGTTATTTGAAAGTTTGCAATTGGTGCACTGAATACAACAGTTTGCTTTGAAAGTTAAGGACAGATGGTAACATGTATCGATTTAACGCAATTCACATGGTTTTGCAGGCTTGATTTAAAACAAACACACCATCGAGGTGGTGTGCTCCAATGGTTCTAGGTGATGAACAAAGAGCTTCGTCAAGGTGAGGTCCCATGTTCAAGTCCGAATATGGACTTGCATGGGGGTTACCTTTCTTGGCAGCCTAGGTCATCGGTGCCCCTCATGGGGCTAGGGAAGCTATGGCTCACCGGTCCCCCTGCACTCTAGCAAGGCCCGGACCCTGGCGGGTAGAGTGCTGCTATGGTCACCCCTACCTATTTTTTATTCAGCAAAAAAAAAAAAACAAACAAACAAACACGTAGGAAATAAATACTCTGCGGAGTATCATTGATAAGGTTTCAACTGTGTGCAAACGATAGATAGTGATTTTCAGCGAGGCAGGTCTATATATTGGTAGAAAATTAATTTATCCGTACTTCAATGATTAAAGACAAGAACCAAATTTTTCTTGATCAATTAGACAAAATTGAAAAAACAACCACAAACAAAAGAGATAAGATTTGTATTCAACGCAAAGGCAAATCACAAATCTTGAGACTTATGTTTGGCAGTTGAGAGAGAGAGAGAGAGAGAGTAGTAGAGAAGACACCAGAGGACAAAAATTCCAAACCCAATTACTGTGGGTCAATTTACCTAGGTTGACTTTAATCGGGTTGGGATAAGTTAACCTCAGTTTAATTTATCCACATTAGGGTAATTTTGGTATTATATATTTTAAGTGAGGGTATTCTAGAATTTTCACAACGGAATATTCCAAAATTCAAAAAATTCCATTAGATTTAATTGAGTAACAAAATGATGGTACTTACTTCATAATGAAATGAAGATGGGGCACACAGTTCTAGTAATTAGCAAAGGGGGGAATTGCGAGTGACCTCTAGCATTTAAGTGAAAAGTTATAAAAAAGGGTATTTAAACAAAAGTATAATAATATAGAAAATTAGATAAATATTATCTAATGTATATTAAATATTAAAAAAATTCAATTTAATACAAAGGAACATACCACAAATTTTAATGGATCGACTATAAAGATAAGGATCAGGTAGAGGAAGTGCATTATTTTGAATACCCATGTGTTTGGTGATTAAAGGGACAATGACTTCTTGATCTGTTGCGTACATATGATCTTCATGTGAATGATGAACATCATATCCTAGGTATTATTTAACGAATATTTAAATATTAAAAAACTTCCCTTGAATTCATCAGCCTATATCTCAAATTCGATCGAGCCGACCTTACAAGTGAGGACCATGCAAGAATGTAAATGATTTTAGGACATGCTAACAAGTGCCCCTAGAGCATTGGTTAACAATCCATTTTAAGAAAAATTTTGACATCACTTCTATGGGAAATGACAAAAAGCTGTAAAAAATTTCATTGCTTTTTTTCCCAGAAAAACATTCTTTAAATGGATTATTAACCAATGCCCTAAGGGCATTTATTAACATTTCCAAATGATTTTTATTAACACTCTTCATTTTCATTAAGGATCCTTCATTTACTCTGTCTAATAGCAAACATAATACTTTTATTATTTTTTGCCTGTCATAGCTCTATTGTAATTGCTACGCCTGCCATGCGCATGTGATCAAAGTTTCAGCAAAAAAGGGGCATAGTTTGTGCACAAGCCGGCCAAGGTAAGTTGCAATTGGACCGGTCCTGACTCTTCTACCAAGAATACTTGGGCCTCAGTGTAGCAGAAGACAGCCCAGCCCAACATCTCAAAAAAGCCCACCACAATAACAACTAGTGATCTATTATGGAACTTTAAAGAATAAATTCTGTCCCAATTTCATATATTACTAAATTTCAAGACTAACAGGGTTTTTTTAAATGAAAAATAATTCAAGCGTGAAAAATATGATTGTAAAAATAAATAAAAAAACCATTAGAAAAGTATGACTATTGCAAAATTTGAAAATGTTACCAGTATGAGATTTAAAAGCTCACCATTGAGAATTTGAAAAATATAGTAGTTGGGAATAAATAAAGTAAGAATAAAAGAAAGATTAAAGGAATAAAAAATGAAGACAAAAGAAGTAATTAATAAATAATATTATTTAATGAATATTTAAATATTGAATAACTTCCCTTGAATTCATCATCTTATATCTCAAATTCGATCGAGCTGACCATACAAGTAGGGACCAAGTAAAGGCTATAAATGATTTTAGGACATGCTAACAACTGTCTTTAGGGCATTGGTTAAGATTCCATTTTAGGAAAGTTTTGACATCACTTCTATGGGAAATGACAAAAAGCTGTCAAAACATTAATAGCTTTTTTTCCCATAAAAACTTTCTTTAAATGCATTATTAACCAATGGCCTAAGGGCATTTGTTAGCATTTTCGAATGATTTTTATAACCATTGTGTTTAATAAAGGGAAACTAACTTCTGTTCAAGTTGTGTTCACATGGTCTTGATGTGAATCTTGAACCTCATATCCTAGGGACCAATAATAGATATGTCATAATGAATTTCATGCAAACATTATCTCACAGCATGATCCATAAGCATAAAATGTTATTTGTGGTTTGCCATACCTTCCATAATTTTAGATAACTTTGAATCTCTTGAAGATAACGAGATTTAAAAATAAAAATAAAAAAATTCTATGGCATAAATGGATGAAGACTACTTCACTTGATGGGATAACACGATAGAGTAAGTGTAATTCATAACTTGTGTGGATCATTTTGTAGAAAGTATTTAATGCACCAATCGAAAGATTTCAATGCTCACTTAACCATGCACTCGCACCCACACACACAATTTGTTTGTTAGGTGAATGGGTCATGTGTTTTTTTTTATATGTTGACAAGTGATAATTAATGCATTTGAATGTACCGGCGGAGGATCAGTGATGGTCTAATATTGTAGTATAGATGCCAAGTTTCTTTGGTAATGAGTGGATGAAGACTATTTCACTTGTTGGGATCACGTGGTAGTGTTGGTGTAATTCATAACTTGTGCGGATCATTTTCCTGAAGAGTAATTCTAGTGCCACACCTGAAACTACAGAAGTAAAATCTAAGATAGAGAAGAAAAATAAGAATCAGAGAAAAAAGTATGAGTGTAGAATAGCAAGCATGCACCAGTATACTAATCCCTTCTCTCCCTCTAAAAGCCTTTCCTTTGTTGAGGAAAAATGATTTGCTTGGGCATAAACCATATAGGCCCGTTCCCACAAAGTGGATAATTTCTGGAGCAGGATTTCCCAGCGAGGTTGTCCACGTTGAGAAAGTGGTTGTCTCCTTGGTCTCAGTCCCGTAACACAATTTAACATGGCAAACTAATATTTTCCTTCTTTGATTTAATTATAATTTTGATTTACTTTCTTATTTCTGCCATTCCATTTACGATGCGTCTCCTGTTATTACACTCTTCATTTTCATTAAGGATCCTTCATTTATTCTGTCTAATAGCAAACATATTACTTTTATTATTTTTTGCCTGTCATAGCTCTGTTGTAATTGCTACGCCTGCCATGCGCATGTGATCAAAGTTTTAGCAAAAAAGGGGCATAGTTTGTGCACAAGCCGGCCAAGGTAAGTTGTAATTGGACCGGTCCTAACTCTTCTACCAAGAATACTTGGGCCTCAGTGCAGCAGAAGGCAGCCCAGCCCAACATCTCAAAAAAGCCCACCACAATAACAACTAGTGATCTATTATGGAACTCTAAAGAATAAATTCTGTCCCAATTTCATATATTACTAAATTTCAAGACTAACATAGATTTATTAAATGAAAAATAATTCAAGCGTGAAAAATATGATTGTAAAAAAAAAATAACCATTGGAAAAGTATGACTATTGCAAAATTTGAAAATGTTACCAGTATGAGATTTAAAAGCTCACCATTGAGAATTTGAAAAATATAGTAGTTGGGAATAAATAAAGGAAGAAGAAAAGAAAGATTAAAGAACTAAAAAATGAAGACTAAAGAAGTAATTGATAAATTATTTTTAAATGTGACATAGAGAGGATAGAGAGTTTGTTGGAAATTGTATTTGAAAAAAGTAGATAGGTGGGAGGTGTAAGTGCACAATTGCACCTGGACCCAAAGACAACTACGGGCTCAGGCCCAATGAGCCTTAAACAATAAAATTTGTAGAGTGTGGGCTTGAAACCTAGGTTAGAAGTACTGAGAACTTGATAACTAGCTAAAAGTTACAAACACTTGTAAATAATAAACGATAATTGCAAATAGGCTTCCTCGGACGTAAGCCGAGGACCCTCTCTGTATTATTTCTCTTTCTTTCTCAAAGATTACAATTCTTAATTTCTTTCTTTCTCTCTTGGGCCTCCCCTTTCTTTTGCGTTTATCCCCCTTAAATACTTCTTTTCCTGATACTTTATCCACGTGTTGCTCAAACCTCCTCCCCCTAGATATTTCTTTTCTTAGTGCCTTTGAATAGTGACCAGAAGTTTCAGTTCTGCTGTTTAGGAGTCACTTCCTCATTAAAGCTGCCAGGGAGGTAGGTGCAGAGTCTTTAACGTGGAGGTGGCAGCCTTTGCTTTTGGTATTTTTCTAACAACGGTGTACCTCGAAGGCTCAGGGTTTCCCCCTTTTAACCAACAGTCCTTCCAGAATTCTGTCTTGCCCTTCATAGTGAATCTCCAAGTTCTCTTGGATCTGTCCGAGGAGAAACTCACCCTTGGCTGTATCCTCGGACCTTCGGCGTATGGGCCGATTCGTAGTACTAACAAATTCTTAGATCCAGAGTAGATCGGCCCTCCTTGCTACAACCCAAAAGGCCCAAATGCCCACTTGGGTTCCTTTACACCCCATAATAGCCCCTCAAAACTCTATTTTTCAGCATACGAGGAGAAAAATAGGGTTTTGATCCAACGAGAACTTACCCCACACGTTTTGTACATAACTGCGCGTGTGTGAAGACCGTTTCGCGTTCCAGAAGATGCCACTTGGCGGTTTTATTTTCAAAAACGCGCGCATTTATTACCGTAAGTTACACCTTGTCCCCCATGTTCAACGATGAGATGAGCATCCAACGGCCCCTGTTACTCCGTGAAAATTTGGGCGGGACAAATGTAATTTAGAGGCCGCTTCCCGCACGACGTGACGCTTCGGGAACCTGCACCTTCATTTATTTCTTCAGAGGCTAATCCCATCAAAACATCAGTAATCACCTTTTGTCTGCACAAATCCATGGAAATTCGCACAACTTCAAATTTGTAAGTGACTATTCTTTTTCCTTAACCCATTCTCCTCGGATCCTGTCCTCGGCTCCCCTTCTAACCGTCCTCCCTTTTAGAACTTAGTCTTTCGTTCCTTTCTAATGGGAAAATTTAAGTGTCTAGTTAATACCGCTGCTGGGATGGAAGGTTTTAGAGCTAAGTATCACATTCCCAGCGACGTAGGTTTAAAATACTGCCCGGCTGAAGCCGTGGCCGGTTCTAGGAAAACCGGAGAGGTCATCATCCCCATGGTCGCCTTCGTAGGAGGTGGGATGACCCTCCCAATGAAACCCGTAACCAGGGAGTACCTCCGCAACCACCGATTATGCCCCGATCAGTGCGCTCCCAACGTTTTTAGGGTCTTAGGAAGCGTCGATGCTCTAAACGAGAAAATGGGTCTGAACCTCACCTGGCATGATGTCGTCTTTATGTACGAATGCCACAAACTCACTAGAGTAGGTTATTACATCAAATCCCGCTCTAGCGTAGTTAGGTTAATCTCCTGTTTGCCCAAGTCCAATGAAGGCATGAAGGATGACTACCTCATCGTCTCTGGCAACCGGCACGACGGCCCCCACTGCCCAATTGAGTGGGGAGATCTAGGTACGACACCTTAGGATTTAACTTCCCACCCCATAACTCCCTCTATCATCTAGGAATGTGCATTTGCATTTACTTGAGCGTCTAACTTTAATTTATTACATGTTCTACGAATCTGACCATGTTTGTTTATTTGGATGTCTTTCTTTGCAGATAAGCAAAACGTGCACCCACGCTTAAGCCACTGCAACGTTGCAGATTTGAATCGAGTGTTACGTTCCGAGGTGTTCGTCAGTGCAGACTTACAACTTAGGGCGGCTCATTTGATTCTAGGGTACGACCCTATCTACTCGGACTTCCAGGAGATCGAGAACGCAATAATTGCGGGTGACCGAAGGCGTAGGAGGATTCACGTAGCCCGACCCCACTTCTTGGCTAACCACAACATCCCTGACGCCCCTCACACCGTATTGTACACATAACCCATAGCAGCAATCCCCCTCGCCGCGCACTCTCAGGCAATTGTTGTCCCAAAGGAGCAAGTGTCTTCTTCGAACACGTTGGACGAGGAGATAGAACAGTTTCAGCTCAAGGACGCCCCACGACCTCGCGGAAACCCGTTCGTTGTTCTTTCTGACGAGGAAGAAGAAGCAGCCGAGGCCTCTGGGATCGTGGGTCTAGTGACAGCGCGTCCAGACGACAGCTCCATTGAAGAAGAGATGGACGAGCTGAAGGACCTTATGACCGCGAGAGGCGCACAAGTGGCAAAGAAGGGAACGAGGGGGTCCCAAGCTCCCCCGGCTTTACCACCACCTCCTCCTCCTCCAGCCGACCCCAAGCCTTCGGCCGAAGATCCCAAGAAGAAAAGGAAGGCGGAGGCCGAGGGGGCTGGTGGTGAAAAGCAAAAGAAAATGAAACAGCCCGCGCCAGCCCAGCAGCAGAAATTAGACAAGGGCAAAGGGCGCGCCCGCTCAGTTGAAAGCGGGGAGATCAGAGACGTGGCCGAGGTGTGACGAGCACCAGCTACCTGGTCTCCTGACTTAAGACTGGACAGCGCACCAATTCCCTGCCACTCCAGCATTAGGGCAGTCCAACAAGGCCACGCCCACCATTTGGCCGAGGCGTTGGAGCGTCCTCTCCTGCTGCCCAAGGACATGGAAACCTTGGAAAAGATGGGCCAGCCTCAATTATTCCTTTCATTAAAAAGGGGTTTAGCTCTGGTAAGTTCCACCTCACACTTGTACACTAGATTCATTTGTAGACACTTTACCATGTTTAACCTCTTGACATTTTTGCAATCCATTCAAGAAGTTTTTGCGGCTGAGAAGTTTATGGAGGACTATCGGAAGCGAGCTGGAATGGAGCAAGAGATAAGGCAGGAGACAGAAATGTCCCTAGGCCAGGCCTTAGCAGAAAATGGGAAGATCACATCACAGCTGGCCGACCTGAAAAGAGATAGGGATGGTGCCGAGGCCAGCTTAAAGACAATGGAGACCCAAGTGGAGGGGCAGCGTAAGCTTTTTCGCCAAAAGGACGACGGGCTCTCTCTAGCCCAACGGGCACGCTCCGACTTGGAGAAGGAGCTTACGCAAATGAAGGAGGAGGCTCGCACCCACAAGCAAGCACTGGAGGCCGCGAAGAAGGCCAGCTATCAGGAGGGGGTGACTAGAACACAAGAACAGCTGACAGAGGCTTTTGCGGCTTTGTGCCGAGAGTACTGTCAGCAGGTCTAGGGAGAGGCCATGAATGCAGCAAGGGTTCCTCAAGCTTCCGAGCTGAGGAAGCCCGAGAACATTTGGCTTCCCCTAGACATACAGGAAATTGAAGACCCTCCTGTTGTTGCCTCTCCTGCCCTTCCTCCTATGGTGCAAGAACTTGTTCATGATCCTACAGAACCTGAAGGTTCCCATAAAGAGAAGGACGAGTGTGGTGGTGCCGAGAAGGAGCAGATTCAAAACATGGAGCCCCTCATTCCTTCAACAAACCAAGGGAAGCAAGTCTTGTCTACCTGAGGCTGAGGCTGGCAGCAGCTCCCTCCAAGACCCCCCTCCCTTAGCTTAGGGCCTTGTATAGGAACTTTCTGTACTCCCCCCCTTTTTTTTCTTTTGATGTATATAATTAATGAAGAACAGTTTTATTCAACTTTCATTCATGTTGTATTTGTTCTACTTTATTCTTTTTATGCTTGTCATGAAAGTTCTTACTAATAAATAGTTAAAGGGAGAACAGAACAAATAAGTCTAACTCCACCAATCAAACAACTATAACTTCAAAACAGCCGTATAACTTAGTTTGAATATTAAACAATGCCTTAGTTAGAAAACTCACATGATGGTTAAACCTTTGTAATCTGAGGTATTGCTTTTAGTAGGATGTAAGGTCTAAGGACCATTTCTTACAAAAATTTGTTTAATACTTAAAGATATAGAACTTAAGATCCAAATTAATGAATGGTAAGATACTGATTTCCACAAAACGTGTGATAAGAATAAGAACAGTGACAAGATATTAGGAATAGTAACTTCAAATGTTAATTTCCCCAAAGTAGGAGGTCTGAGGACCCGGCATAACTAAGGTTCGGTTTAACAAATGACAAGATATCAATTTCCACAAGGTTTGTGGTCCGAGGACTACACTTAACCAAGTTTCTGTTTGACTCTTAAGAATAGTAACTTCAAATGTTAATTTTTCCAAAGTAGGAGGTCTGAGGACCCAGCATAACTAAGGTTCTGTTTAATAAATGACAAAATATCAATTTCCACAAGGTTTGTAGTCCGAGGACTACACTTAACCAAGTTTCTGTTTGACTCTTAAGAATAGTAACTTCAAATGTTAATTTCCCCAAAGTAGGAGGTCTGAGGACCCGGTATAACTAAGGTTCACTTTAACAAATGACAAGATATCAATTTCCACAAGGTTTGTGGTCCGAGGACTACACTTAACCAAGTTTCTGTTTGACTCTTAAGAATAGCAACTGCAAGCCCCTGAGGTATTTATAACTTTGAACTGCTAACTAACAAAAGCACATTTTATTAATAATAATACCTTTGAAGGTTATTTACATTCCATGGGCGTGGTACAATTCTTTCATCTAGGTCAGCTAGCCGATACGACCCTATACCTGCTACTGAAATAATGCGATAGGGGCCTTCCCAATTTGGTCCTAGCTTACCCCAAGCTAGGTTCTTAGAAGTGCCCACAACTTTTCTTAGTACAAGATCCCCAGGTGTGAGTGTCCTTAGCTTCACGTGGGCATCATATCCCCGTTTAAGCTTCTGTTGATAATAAGTCATTTGGACCATAGCTGCCTCGCGTCGTTCCTCAAGTAAATCAAGACCTTTCTCCAGGAGGCCATCATTATTCTCCGGGCTAAAAGAACTCGTCTTCAGGGTGGGAAAACCAGATTCCAGAGGTATGACCGCCTCGGCTCCATAAGTCATAGAGAATGGCGTTTCTCTCGTGGACCTGCGCGGTGTAGTCCGATACGTCCACAGAACATGTGGGAGTTCTTCCACCCGCCTGCCTTTCGCATCATCCAACCTTTTCTTAAGCCCACTAACTATGACCTTGTTAATGGCCTCGGCTTGCCCATTTCCTTGAGGATAAGCTGAGGTGGAGTATCTATTTATGATGCCCATATCACCACAATATTTCCTAAAGGCCTTGCTGTCGAATTGAACGCCATTGTTTGAGATAAGCGTATGTGGTATTCCGAACCTAGTGACGATATTCTTCCAAACAAACGTCTTGGAATCAACATCTCTAATATTTGCTAAGAGCTCAGCCTCGACCCATTTAGTGAAGTAGTTCGTCCCCACGAGCAGCCATCTTTTGTTACCTGCTGCCCTCGAAAATGGCCCCACTATGTCCAATCCCCATTGTGCGAAAGGCCAAGGACTGGAGAGAGGATTAAGAACCCCTCCAGGTTGATGAATATTAGGGGCAAACCTCTGGCATTGATCACACTTTCTAGCATAGTCCTGAGACTCCCTCTGCATATTGGGCCACCAATAACCCTGAGTCAGAGCTCTATGGGCTAAGGACCTTCCCCTAGTGTGGCTTCCACAAATCCCTTCATGCAATTCTTCCAAAAGCACTTCCGTTGATTCCGGGTGTACACATAACAAGTACGGTCCTGAGAAGGATCGTTTATATAGTTTCTAATCCTCAGACAACCAGAAACATGGCGCCTTTCGACGTACCTTATCTGCTTCAGTCTTGTCCTTAGGAAGGATGTCGTTCTTAAGAAAAGATACGACCGGATCCATCTAACTAGGTCCAAGCCTTATTAGATGGATGCGAGCCGCATTGACAGCGGTAAGAGTTGGCTCTAGCAAATCCTCCACAAGGATAATCCTGGGCAAACCCTGAGCCGAAGACGTTGCTAACATAGCCAAAGAATCAGCATGGGTGTTTTCACTCCTAGAAATGTGAGCTAAGACGAAGGAGTCAAATTCAGCTTGCTGACGCTTGACCTGGGCCAAATATCCCAGCATTCTTGGGTCCCTAGCCTCCATGGTCCCCGTGACCTGGCCGACCACTAACTGAGAGTCCGAGAACGCGTGGATTTCATTTCCACCCATCCTATGTACCATGTTCATGCCCACCAAGACTGCTTCGTACTCGGCTTCATTATTAGTAGCCGAGAATGACAGCCATAGAGATTTTTCGAAGACAATTCCCTCAGGGGATATCAGGACAAGTCTGACACTAGACCCTCTCTGATTAGCTGCCCCGTCCACATACATTTTCCAAGTCGGGAGTGCGACGGTCGTGATAACACCAACTGATTTTCCATCCATGTGTGCTTCTCTCAGGGTTTCTTCTAGCAATGGTTCGGTAAACTCTGCCACCAAGTCAGCGAGGACCTGGCCCTTCACCGAGGTGCGAGGCTTGTATTTAACGTCAAAGGCTCCCAAAATGGTTCCCCATTTTGCTACCCTGCCAGAGTAATCGGCGCTGCGTAACACCGCCTTAAGAGGCAATTGGGTCAGAACCACCACAGTGTGAGACTGGAAATAATAAGGAAGCTTGCGCGTGGCATAAACTATGGCCAGAAGCGCTTTCTCCAAGAGCAGATAGCGCACCTCGGCCTCATTCAAAGACTTACTAATGTAGTAGACTGGTCTTTGCACCCCGCTTTTATCCCTTATAAGGACCAGGCTGACCACGTGGACGGCCATTGCCAAGTAAGCAAACAAGACCTCGTCCGCCTTGGGGCGAGACAAAATGGGTGGCCGAGAAAGATATTGCTTAAGCTGTTGGAAAGCTAGCACGCAGTACTCGGTCCATTGAAACCCTTTCCACTTGTTCAGCAACTGGAAGAAAGGACGGCACCGGTCAGCTGACCAAGATATAAATCTGTTCAGTACGGCAATCATTCCGGTCAATTTCTGGATTTCTTTTGGGTTCCGAGGCGGCTGCAAATCCTGAATAGCCTTAACCTGCGCTGGGTTTACCTCTATGCCTCTATGAGTAATCATGTATCTCAAAAACTTTCCAGACCCCACGCCAAAAGAGCACTTTGAGGCGTTAAGGCGCAGCTTGTACTTTCTTAGCACCTAGAAGGTGTCGGCCAGATCTTTCACGTGTGAAGGTATTGTTTTACTCTTCACCACCATATCATCCACATATACCTCAATGGTCTTCCCTAGTTGCTGTTCAAACATTCTAGTCATCATTCTTTGGTAGGTAGCCCCAGCATTCTTCAACCCAAATGGCATGACCTTATAGTGGTAGTTCCCTGTTGGAGTAATGAAAGTAGTCTTCTCTTGATCCTCCAATGCTAATGGAATCTAATGATAACCCTAGTAAAAAACTCATACGAGGATGTCCGACAGTGGCATCCACCAGTTAATCAATACGCGGCATTGGGAACTAATCCTTGGGGCAGGCCTTGTTCAAATCAGTGAAATCCACACATACTCTCCACGTTCCATTCTTCTTTTTAACCACAACCGTATGCGCCAACCACTCGGGGTAGAAAACTTCTTTAATAGCCCCTGCCCTCTTGAGTTTAAGCACATCTTCCTTCACAACCTCGAAATGTTCTTTGGAAGAACGCCGAGGTGGCTGCCTTCTTGGAACAATGGCAGGGTTGACGTTTAAACGATGACAAATGAAGCTCGAATCTACACCTGGAGCCTCATAAGGATCCCACGCAAAAACATCGATATTGTCTTTCAGAAATTCCAACAACTTCATCTTCTCCTGTGCGGCAAACGTATGCCGACTTGGAAGAACCTCTCTGGGTCATTGGCTATCAAAAACTTCTCTAACTCCTCATAATGAGCCTCCTCTCCTGTCACCACTCCAGGTGCATCAGGAGCTGTTAATTGCTATAAGTCTTTGGTGATCAAAGCCGAAGACTCGGCTTCCGTCTGGTGCAGCACTGCAGCCGATATGCATTGCCTGGCCACCAATTGACTGCCGAGGATCTCTTCAACGTATTCCCCTGAGGGGAATTTGACCTTAACATGTAAGGTAGAGGAGACTGCTCCCAGGGCATGCAGCCATGGCCTGGCGAGGATAGCTGTATATGGGGAGTACGCGTCAACCACAATGAAATCCACCTCAACCGTTTCTGAACCAGATTGAACGGGTAAACAAATTTGTCCCTTTGGCACAATGGCTCTTCCTTCAAAGCTTATAAGTGGCGAATCATAAGGAGTGAGATCCTCTAACTTCAACCTTAGCCCCTTAAATAAGTCAGGGTACATGATATCTGCACCGCTGCCCTGATCAATCATCACCCTCCTTACATCATAATTCCCTATCCTAAGAGTAACTACAAGAGCATCGTCATGGGGTTGGATAGTCCCCACCTTATCCTCCTCGGAAAATCCTAAGACGGGCAAATTCAGCTTCAACCTCTTCGGCCTGCAGCCTGACTCCTCGGCCTGAGGATGTGAAACTGCCATCACCCTGGTGGGACCCGAGCCGGTCCTGCCAGGTGCAGCAAAAATAACATTAATTGTTCCTAACGTCGGCCGAGATGAATTGTTCCTCTGATTGTTTGAGCCCAATTGACTGCCCTGCCCGCTAAGTTGACACAAGTGCTGCTTCAGTTTTCCTTCACTAACAAGCTACTCCAAGTGGTTCCAAAGGGTCTGACAATTCTCGGTAGTGTGGCCCACGTCCTGATGGTACTGGCAAAAGAGGTTCTGATTCCTCTTCGCGGGGTCTCTTGCCATCTTACTAGGCCACCTGAAAAAGGGCTCCTTACGAACCTTTTCCAGTACTTAATGCACTGGTTCTCGGAACACAGTGTTCACAGCCTGAGGTGCTACCGAGCCGGACTGCCCGATATAATCTCTCCTCGGCTTGTTGTTGTGGTATCTGTCCGACCTGAAATCCCTTCTCTCCTGCGGGATAATCTTCTCATTTCCCTTTCCTTGCTGCTGGTCTTCCTCTACCCTTTTGTATTCATCAATACGATCCATGAGGCGACGTACGCTGCGGACGGGCTTTTTAGTCAAAGACTTTCTCAAGTCGTGATCAGTAGGAAGACCTACCTTAAAGGTATTGAGTGCCACCTCATCAAAGTCACCATCTATTTCATTAAACATCTCCCAGTATCGGTCGGAATATGCTTTCAACGTCTCCCCTTCCCTCATAGTCATGGATAGCAGCGAGTCCAATGGCCGAGGTACTCTGCTACACGTAATGAACCGCGAAGCGAATGCTCTAGTAAGCTCCCCGAACGAACCTACAGACCCCGATTTAAAGCCGTTGAACCACCTCATAGCAACAGGTCCCAAGCTAGAGGGGAAAACTTTACACATCAGGGTCTCGTTATGAGAGTGCACCGCCATCCTCTGGTTAAAGTGACTCACGTGCTCTACCAGATCATTCCGGCCATTGTAGATGGTAAAGGTGGGCTGGGCAAACCTCCTGGGAAGCCTCCCTTTCTTAATCCTCCGTGAAAATGGAGATTTGGAGAGTTGGTGCAACGCCCGACTCATAACATCGTTCCCTAAGCCCCTAGAAGGAAGCTTCTTGCGTCTGCGAGCTGGATGGTCGTCCTCCTCACAAGAGGACATTGCGCTGGGGGGTGAGCATGACCTTGAGCTATAACTACCTCCCCGGACCTCCTCCGAGGAAGGATTAGATGAGGACGGCGAAGACCTACGTCTGGCGCGGCGTAGCTTCCTCTTCAAATGATTAATCTCCTTCTGCATGGCTTTAGCACCATCCTCGTGGGTGGTGATACCCCCGCCATGAGTATAGCTAGCCCTAGGGTATTCTGTACGGACACTTCCCTCACGATCCCTTCGATGCTCAAGACGCTCGAAAAGATCCTCCGGTTGTGATCCCTGTGATTCTGCATGGTGAGAACCTAGGCCTATCATAATATCCCAGCTCCTTCCAGACTAGATTTCCCACAGACGACGCCTGGACCCAAAGACAACTACGGGCTTAAGCCCAATGAGCCTTAAACAATGAAATGTGTAGAGTGTGGGCTTGAAACCTATGTTAGAAGTACTGAGAACTTGATAACAGGCTAAAAGTTACAAACACTTGTAAATAATAAACGATAATTGCAAATAGACCTCCTCGGACGTAAGCCGAGGACCCTCTCTGTATTATTTCTCTTTCTTTCTCAAAGATTACAATTCTTAATTTCTTTCTTTCTCTCTTGGGCCTCCCCTTTCTTTTGCGTTTATCCCCCTTAAATACTTCTTTTCCTGATGCTTTATCCACGTGTTGCTCAAACCTCCTCCCCCCTAGATATTTCTTTTCTTAGTGCCTTTGAATAGTGACCAGAAGTTTCAGTTCTACTGTTTAGGAGTCACTTCCCCATTAAAGCGGCCAGGGAGGTAGGTGCAGAGCCTTTAATGTGAAGGTGGCAGCCTTTGCTTTTGGTATTTTTCTAACACCGGTGTACCTCGAAGGCTCAGGGTTTCCACCTTTTAACCAACAGTCCTTCCAAAATTCTTCCTTACCCTTTGTAGTGAATCTCCAAGTTCTCTTGGATCTGTCCGAGGAGAAACTCACCCTCGGCTGTATCCTCGGACCCTCGGCATATGGGCCGATTCGTAGTACTAACAAATTCTTAGATCAAGAGCAGATCGGCCCTCCTTGCTACAGCCCAAAAGGCCCAAATGCCCACTTGGGTTCCTTTACACCCCACAGGAGGCAAAAGTAATTCTTCACTGTCTAAAAAGTCCAAAAATTTCGATTTTTTTTTTTTTTTTTTTTGGGTTGGAGATGATCCATACAATAAAGCCACAACAAACCTAACAAGACACTAGACAACAAAAAATCCAAACCCAATTACTGTGGGTCAATTTACCTAGGTTGACTTTAACCGGGTTGGGATAAGTTCACCTTAGTTTAATTTATCCACATTAGGATACTTTTGGTATTATGTATTTTAATTGAGGGTATACTAGAATTTTCACAAAGGAATATTTCAAAATTCAAAAAATTCTGTTACATTTAATTGAGTAACAAAATGATGGTACTTATTTAATAATGAAATGAAGATGGGGCCTGCAGTTCTAGTAATTAGGGGAAGGGGGGAATTGCAAGAGACTTGAAGCATTTAAGAGAAAAGTTATTAAAAAAAATTGGTATTTAAATCAAAGTATATTTGTACGAGACGCTGTTCTTTTGCAAGCCCAATACTCACAAAACCCATCACAATAATGCCAAGTATACGAGGCCCAAGACCCGTGGGGCCATGAGTACTAAAAAACATCACGTACAAAGATCCTGTACTATATCACGTCCACAAACACTGCCCGAATTATCCTCGGCAACCAACTCCAATTCGGAAAACACTATAAATCCCATTATATTGTAAACTGTGAACGTAACACCCTGCTTGTTCGGGGAATACAATTTCCCGGAAGGCCAAGCTCCCATGGGCTTCGCAAAGCCAGGGGAATATCGCTGCCGGGCAGTCCATCCAGCGGTGGAACCCGTTCCAATGCCACCTTCACCCCTTCCCACTCCCAACTAATCACCCACTTAAGGGTAATAGTATTAGGCCATCCCTCCCACTCACCATAAAGGCAATCGTAATCCTTCCACTAAGGGAGGCTATAAATAAGAGATGGGAATTGTAGATGAGGGTCGGCAGGTTGGAAGAGGAAATATAGGGGAAAGAGGGTGATAATTATGGGAGAATAGGGAAAATGGTATCATGAAACATAAGGGATAAGGTCATCAGGGTTGCCGAACACAGGACCACCCGTTGTAGGAAATTTGTTGTAGATAATCCAAAAGCCCATAAAGTAAATAAATTGTGAGTCCAAGTAGAGTTCGGGCCCAAGAACCACATTTTGGGTATGCACAATATTAATATGGAAAATTAAATAAATATTATTCAGTGAATATTAAATATTAAAAAATTCAATTCAATACAAAGGAATATACCACAAATTTTATTGGATCGACAATAAAGGTAAGGATCAAGTAGAGGAAGTGCATTATTTTGAATACCCATGCGTTTGGTGATTAAAGGGACACTGACTTCTTGATCTATTGTGTACACATGACCTTGAAGTGAACGGTGAACACCATATCCTAGGCACTAATAATCGACCTGCCAAAATGCATTTAATGCAAATATTATCTAACAACAAGATCTACAACCATCAAATGTTATTTGAGGTATGTCATGCCTACATTAATTTTAGATATAAGCTTTTGAATCTCAACAAATAATAAAATGGAATTTTTAAGTAAATATTTATTATTCCTAAAATTAAATAAATATTATTCAAAGCATATTTAAATATTAAAAAACCTCACTCAATTCGTTGCATTACACTTCAAATTCTATCTAGCCGACCATACGTGTGAGGATCATGTATAGGAAGTAAATGATTTTGATAACCCTTATGTTTGATGGTAAACGGGAACGCCATACCCTATAGACCACTAATTAATTTACGAGAATGCATTTAATCCAAACATTATCTCACATGTAATATCCATAACCACAAAATGTTATTTGTGGTTTGTCATGCGTTAAGTAATTTAGATAAATGCTTTTGAATGTCAACAAATAAGAAAATGGAGTTTTAAAATAAATGTATGATATATAAAATAAATAAGTATTATTTAATGAATATTTATATATTAAAAAACATCACTTTAACTCATCATTTTATATCTCAAATTCTTTCGAGCTGACCATGTAGGTGACGATTGAGTAAAAGAAGTAAATGATTTTGATAACCCATGTGTTTTAGGGTAATTATTTAGTACTCCCAAAGTACCATAAATGCGTAATCTCTCTTCTCACATAACTGTGTGTCCTACTAATTAAATTTGTAGTGTAACCCACAATTCATGTGAGAGGGAGAGTACACATTTATAGTATTTCAGGAGTATTCAATAATTTTTCTGTGCTTTATGATAAATGGAAAATTGACTTCTTGACCAATTGTGTGCACTTGGTCTAGATTTGAATAGTGAACGTCATATGATTTTCCAAAGTGCTTTTAAGGCAAACAATATCTCACAACAAGATTCATAACCATAAAATGTTATTTGTGGTTTGTCACATCGTCATTAATTGTTGATAGATACTTTTGAATCTCAACAAATAAAAAAGTGTGATTTTGAAAATTAAAAATGTGCAATATATAAAATTAAATAGGTATTATTTAATGAATATTTAAATATTAAAAAACTTCCCTCGAATTAATCATCCAATATCTCAAATTCGATCGAGCTGACCATACAAGTGAGGACCAAGTAAAGGATGTAAATGATTTTAGAACATGCTAATGAGTGTCCTTAGGGCATTGGTTGACGATCCATTTTAGGAAAGTTTTGACAATACTTTTATGGGAAATGTAAAAAAGTTGTCAAAACATTAACTGTTTTTTTTTTCCAATAAAAAATTTCTTTAAATGGATTTTTAACGAATGCCCTTAGGGCATTCGTTAGCATTTTCCAACGATTTTTATAACCATTGTGTTTGATGATTATAGGGAAACTAACTTCTATTCAAGCTCTGTTCACAATGTCTTGATTTGAATCTTGAACCTCATATCCTTGGGACCAATAATAGATATGTCATAATGAGTAAAAGAAGTAAATGATTTTGATAACCCATGCGTTTTAGGGTAATTATTGAGTACTCTCAGAGTACCATAAATGCGTACTCCCCCTTCTCACATAACTGTGGGTCCTACTAATTAAATTTGTGGTGTGACCCATAATTCATATGAGAGGGGGAAGAATGCATTTATGGTATTCCGAGAGTATTCAATAACTTTCCTGTGTTTATGATAAAAGGAAAATTGACTTCTTGATCAATTGTGTACACTTGGTCTAGATTTGAATAGTGAACGTCATATGATTTTCCAAACTTCTTTTAAGGCAAACAATATCTCACAACAAGATTCATAACCATATAATGTTATTTGTGGTTTGTCACATTGTCATTAATTGTTGATAAATACTTTTGAATCTCAACAAATAAAAAAGTGTGGATTGAAAATTAAAATTGTGCAATATATAAAATTAAATAGGTATTATTTAATGAGTATTTAAATATTAAAAAACTTCCCTCGAATCAATCATCCTATATCTCAAATTTGATTGAGCTAACCATACAAGTGAGGACCAAGTGAAGGATGTAAATGATTTTAGGATATGCTAACGAGTGTCTATAAGGCATTAATTAACAATCTATTTTCAGAAAGTTTTGACAACACTTTTATGGGAAATGAAAAAAAGCTGTCAAACATTAACTACTTTTTTTTTCCCATAAAAGCTTTCTTTAAATGAATTTTTAACCAATGCTCTTAGGGCATTCGTTAGCATTTCCCAACGATTTTTATAACCATTGTGTTTAATGATTGAAGGGAAACTAACTTCTGTTCAAGCTATGTTCACATGGTCTTGATGTGAATCTTGAACCTCATATCATAGGGACCAATAATAGATATGTCATAATAAATTCCATGCAAACATTATCTCACAGCATGATCCATAAGCATAAAATGTTATTTGTAGTTTTTCACGCCTTCATTAATTATAGATAACTTTGAATCTCATGAAGATAATGAGATTTAATATATATATATATATATATATATATATATGTGGCATAAATGGAGGAAGACTACTTCACTGGTCGGGATCACGTGATAGTGTTGGCGTAATTCATAACTTGTGTGGATCATTTTCTAGAAAGTATTTAATGCATCAATTGAAAGGTTTTAATGCTCACTTAACCGTGCACTCGCACCCACACACACAATTTGTTTGTTAAGTGAATGGGTCATGTGCTTTTTTTTTGATAAGTTGAAAAGTGATAATTAATGCCAGGTTTCTTTGGTAATGAGTGGATGAAGACTACTTCACTTGTTGGGATCCCGTGGTAGTGTTGGTGTAATTCATAACTTGTGCAGATCATTTTCCAGAAGAGTAATTCTAGTGCCACGTCCAAAATTACAATTTTGTTCGTAACTCACCCATGTGGCAAGTTGTGGTTGGTGGAAGGGTGTCTTCACGAGTCCAAATTTTCTGTCCCACTTTTCCTGCTCCACTCTATACTCCACTAATAAAAACTTGTCACGTGTTCACCTAATTAATTAAATACTACTATTAATTAATAACGGTAGCATTAATAAGTCAATAATGATAGTATTTAATTAATTAGGAAAATACGTGGCAAGTTTTTATTGGTGGAGTATAGAGTGGAGCAGAAAAAGTGGAACAGAAGATTTGGACTCTGCCTCCACATGATCCCACCATCACCCCTCCTCCAACCACAACTTGCCACCTAGGCAAGTTGTGGACAAAGTTGTGATTCTGGGTGTGGTATCAGAATTTTTCCATCCAGAAAGTATTTAATGCACCAACTGAAAGATTTTAATGCTCACTTAAGCCTGCACTTGCACCCACACACACAATTTGTTTGTTAGGTGAATGGGTCCTGTGTTTTATTGATAAGTTGGAAAGTGATAATTAATGCATTTTTTTTTTTTTTTCGGAGAATCAGATTAATAGAACAAAATAAAAGAGAAACTAGCAATTACACGGCATCGTTTCGGATTACATCAGACACGCAAGGAGGAATCTCTCGCACACCTTCCACTTTCTCCGACAAAGCAGCCAGCAACCATCAATTGGTATAGATGACAGGTTTCTTTGGTAATGAGTGGATGAAGACTGTCTCACCAGTTGGGATGAAGCGTAGTGTTGAGGTAATTGGTGAGTTGTACTCTACAGAGCCATATTTAGTATTAAATAAATCCATTTTTTTACCCCTCAAATTTCTTATTTTTATCCAAAACGAGTTTGAGATTACTTTGTCTATAGCAATATGGGACTAAAAGGCATAACGAATTTGAGATTCCTTTAACTGGGAGTGAACAAACACGACAATCTCTCTCTCGGGTGTTGCAGCAGTAATCTCTCTCTTCGATGTGATAAATGTAAAGTAAATAGACGGTTGAGGATGTGTAATAAATTAGCATTGTAAATGTGTTGTATTTAAAATTATGATTTACTAGTCACTAACCAATGCTATGCATGCAAAACTTTTAGATCAAATGTTAATAAGTTCAAGTTTAAATATTTCTCCAATTTCAACTATTTGAAAGCTAAATCGGCTACCGCCACTTTCCCTTGGTGTGATGGTCACTCTACAGGTATAAATGCTTGTGGGAGCTTCACACACATATACATTTAGATTATGTTAGAGTAGAAATTCTATCTTGTATTAAAAAAAAAAAACAAAAAAAAAACAAAAAAAGAAGCTAAATCATCTCTAATTTAAGATGAAAGACGTAGTTTAAACATTTCTTATGAACCCACCATCAATATATATATGCCAGTTTCCTTATAAGAGAAATATGAATTACGCTAAGATCACTGTAAAAGTGCATGAAAAACAATAAAAAAAACGTTTTCTTTTTCTGCACCTGCTAGGTTGTGTTCCTCTAAAAGAAGAAAAAATAAAATAAAAAAAACAAAACAAAACAAAAGGATTTTTTTTTTCTCGCACCTCTTTAAAAAAAAAAAAAAAAAAAAAAAGGAGGAAAACCATGAAGTAGTAAGTTCTAATTGATGTACACTTTAAACAATGAACAAAAAAGTATAATAAACAATCATAGATGCTGGGTTTAGTGCTTCCTTATTGTATAAAGCAAACTAAGCAGTAGAATTAGAAAAAATTCACATAAAAATATGAAAAAAAAAAAAAAAAAAAAAGAAGATACAGTAAGAAAAAGAATGCATGGTACCTAACAAACACCCACTATAGCAAAAGAAAAAGAAAAGGGACGTAGATGTATTTTGGTTTTTTGAATCCTAACGTGAGTATTTCTAATAAATCATAAATCCTAATCCTAACATGAGTCTTTCTAATATTGTAGTCTAATTAAAGATATTAAAAAATAAAATAAATTATAATGAGGTGTAAATTTGTGAGGCTCGTAAAGCTGATGTGTTAAAATTTTAAAAAGTCAACAAAAAATTAAAGGCTTTGGCTTAATATTATATATAGATGAGTAATGAACAGTTAAGATAATCCCATGGGTTTTTTTTTTTTTTTTTTTGAGAAAAAATAGAAATGGGTAATTATAAGTTAGTAAATAATAATAATAATCTGAAAAATAAGAACTAGGTAACCTTATGATCTATTATGGAAATTTAATGAATAAATTCGGTCCAAATTACATAGATTTAATAAATTTCAAGACTAATATAGATTTGATAAATGAAAAATAATTCAAGCATGAAAAATATGATAGTTAAGAAAAAAAAACCTTTGGAAAATATGACTATTGAAAATTTTGAAAATATTACCATTGAGAGATTTAAAATATAGCCTTTAAGATTTTAAAAAATGTAGTAGTAGGGAATAAATAAAGGAAGATTAAAAGAAAGATTAAAGAAATAATAAATGAAGACTAAAGAAGTAATTAATAAATTGATAGGCCAAGAATGTATTGACCCCTTGTGATGAATTAACCAATTAATTAGCCAAGTTGATTAATTAATCAGATTAACATACGATATACATAACAGCACAAACAAATCACCAAATAACTAAATATGCAGTGGAAAATAAATGACACAGTGATTTGTTTACGAATAGAGAAAATCAACACGGCAAAAACTCTACCAGGTGATTTTAAGGTTACCACTCTCGAGAATTCACTATTATCACAACAAGCAGTTACAAGTAAAGGAATCTTAGTACCTTATACCAACCTACAGTTAAACTCTTACCCCAATACCCAATAGGACTTGTTCTGTAGTGACAATCTCCCCTTTTAATGCACGGCTCCCAGTAGATAGGTGGGTGGCAAAAGTAATTCTTCACTGTCTAAAAAGTACAAAAATTTGGAATTTTTTCTTTTTGGTTGGAGATGATCAATACAACAAAGCCACAACAAACCTGAGAAGACACCAGACGACAAAAAATCCAAACCAAATTACTGTTGGTCAATTTACCTAGGTTGACTTTAATCGGGTTGGGATAAGTTAACCTCAGTTTAATTTATCCACATTAGGGTAATTTTGGTATCATATATTTTAATTAGGGGTATACCAAAATTTTCACAACGGAATATTCCAAAATTCAAAAAATTCCATTAGATTTAATTGAGTAACAAAAGGATGGTACTTACTTCATAATGAAATGAAGATGGGGCACGCAGTTCTAGTAATTAGGGAAGGGTAGAATTGCAAGTGACCCCAAGCATTTAAGAGAAAAGTTATAAAAAAAATGATATTTAAACAAAAGTATAATAATATAGAAAATTAGATAAATATTATTTAATGAATATTAAATATTAAAAAAATTCAATTCAATACAAAGGAACATACCACAAATCTTAATGGATCGACTATAAAGGTAAGGATCAGGTAAAGGAAGCGCATTATTTTGAATACCCATGTGTTTGGTGATTAAAGGGACAATGACTTCTTGATCTGTTGCGTACATGTGATCTTGATGTGAATGGTGAACACCATATCCTAGGTATTATTTAACGAATATTTAAATATTAAAAAACTTCTCTTGAATTCATCAGCCTATATCTCAAATTCGATCAAGCCGACCTTACAAGTGAGGACCAAGTAAAGGATGTAAATGATTTTAGGACATGTTAACATGTGCCCTCAGGGCATTGGTTAACAATCCATTTTAGGAAAGTTTTGACATCACTTCTATGGAAAATGACAAAAAGCTGTAAAAAATTTAATTGCTTTTTTTCCCATAAAAACTTTCTTTAAATGGATTATTAACCAATGCCATAAGGACATTTATTAGCATTTCTGAATGATTTTTACAACCATTGTGTTTAATGATTAAAGGGAAACTACCTTCTATTCAAGCTGTGTTCACATGGTCTCGATGTGAATCTTGGACCTCATATCATAGGGACCAATAATAGATATGTCATAATGAATTTCATGCAAAATTTATCTCACAACATGATCCACAAGTATAAAATGTTATTTGTGGTTTGTCACGCCCTCATTAATTTTAGATAACTTTGAATCTCATGAAGAGAATGAGACTTTTAAAAAAAAAAAAAAATGTATGGCACAAATGGATGAAGACTGCTTCATTTGTTGGGATCTCATGATAGTGTTGGTGTAATTCATAACTTGTGTGGATCATTTTAGGACATGCTAACAACTGTCTTTAGGGCATTGGTTAAGATTCCATTTTAGGAAAGCTTTGACATCACTTCTATGGGAAATGACAAAAAGCTGTCAAAACATTAATAGCTTTTTTTCCCATAAAAACTTTTTTTAAATGCATTATTAAATAATGGCCTAAGGGCATTCGTTAGCATTTCCAAATGATTTTTATAACCATTGTGTTTAATAAAGGGAAACTAACTTCTATTCAAGTTGTGCTCACATGGTATTGATGTGAATCTTGAACCTCATATTCTATGGACCAATAATAGATATGTCATAATGAATTTCATGCAAACATTATCTCACAGCATGATCCATAAGCATAAAATGTTATTTGTGGTTTGCCATGCCTTCAATAATTTTAGATAACTTTGAATCTCTTGAAGATAATGAGCTTTTTTTAAAAAAAATTCTATGGCATAAATGGATGAAGACTACTTCACTTGATGGGATCACACGATAGTGTTGGTGTAATTCGTAACTTGTGTGGATCATTTTGTAGAAAGTATTTAATGCACCAATTGAAAGATTTCAATGCTCACTTAACCGTGCACTCGCACCCACACACACATTTTGTTTGTTAGGTGAATGGGTCATGTGTTTTTTTTTATATGTTGACAAGTGATAATTAATGCATTTGAATGTACCGGTGGAGGATCAGTGATGGTCTAATGTAGTATAGATGCCAGGTTTCTTTGGTAATGAGTGGATGAAGACTACTTCACTTGTTGGGATCACGTGGTAGTGTTGGTGTAATTCATAACTTGTGCGGATCATTTTCCTTAAGAGTAATTCTAGTGCCACACCCGAAACTACAGGAGTAAACACTAAGATAGAAAAGAAAAATAAGAATCAGAGAAAATAGTGAGAGTGTAGAATGGCAAGCATGCACCAGTATACTAATCCCTTCTCTCCCTCTTAAAGCTTTTCCTCTGTTGAGGAAAAATGATTTGCTTGGGCATAAACCATATAGGCCCGTTCCCTCAAAGTGGATGATTTTTGGAGCAGGATTTCCCTGCGAGGTTGTCCACATTGAGGAAGTGGTTCTCTCCTTGATCTTAGCCCCGTAACACACTTTAACATGGAAAACTAATATTTTCCTTCTTTGATTTAATTATCATTTTCATTTACTTTCTTATTTCTGCCATTCCATTTACGATGCATCTCCTGCTATTACACTCTTCGTTTTACTTAAGGATCCTTCATTTACTTTGTCTAATAGCAAACGTATTACATTTATTATTTTCTGTCTATCATAGCTCTGTTGTAATAGCTACGCTTGCCATGGACATGTGATCAAAATTTCAGAAAAAAAGGGGCATAGTTTGTGCACAAGCCGGCCAAGTTGAGTTGCAATTGGACCAGTCCTGACTCTCCTACCCAAAATACTAGGGCCTCAGTGTAGCAGTAGGCAGCCCAGCCCAACATCTCAAAAAGGCCCACCATAGTAACAATTAATGATCTATTATGGAAATTTGATGAATAAATTCAGTCCAAATTTCTTATATTACTAAATTTCAAGACTAACGCAGATTTATTAAATGAAAAATAATTCAAGCCTGAAAAATATGATCATTAAAAAAAAAAACCAAAGGATTTATGACTATTGCAAAATTTGAAAATGTTAACATTATGAGATTTAAAAGATAGTCATTGAGAATTCAAAAATTTAATAGTAGGGAATAAATAAAGGAAGAATAAAAGAAAGATTAAAGAACTAAAAAATGAAGACTAAAGAAGTAATTAATAAATTATATTTAAATGTGACATAGAGAGGATAGAGAGTTTGTTTGAAAATGTATTTGAAAAAAGTAGATAGGTGGGAGGCAAAAGTAATTCTTCACTATCTAAAAAGTACAATAATTTGGATTTTTTTTTTTTTTTTGGTTGGATATGATCGATACAACAAAGCCACAACAAACCTAACAAGACACTAGACAATAAAAAATCCAAACCCAATTTTTGTGGGTCAATTTACCTAGGTTGACTTTAACCGGGTTGGGATAAGTTCACCTTAGTTTAATTTATCCACATTAGGATACTTTTGGTATTATATATTTTAATTGAGGGTATTCTAGAATTTTCACAAAGGAATATTTCAAAATTCAAAAAATTCCGTTACATTTAATTGAGTAACAAAATGAAGATGGGGTGTGTGGTTCTAGTAATTAGGGGAAGGGGGGAATTACAAGAGACCCGAAGCATTTAAGAGAAAAGTTATAAAAAAAATGGTATTTAAATCGAAGTATATTTGTACAGGACGCTGTTCTTTTGCAAGCCCGATACTCACAAAACCCATCACAATATTGCCAAGTATACGAGGCCCAAGACCAGTGGGACCATGAGTTCTAAAAAACATCACGTACAAAGATCCCGTACTATATCAGGTCCACAAACACTGCCCGAATTGTCCTTGGCAACCAACTCTAATTCGAAAAACACTATAAATCCCATTATATTGTAAACTGTGAACGTAACACCTTGCTTGTTCGGGGAATACAATTTCCCGAAAGGCCGAGCCCTTGTGGGCTCCGCAAAGCCTAGAGAATGTCGCTGCCGAGCAGTCCATTCAGCGGTGGAACCAATTCCAATGCCACCTTCACCCCTTCCCACTCCTAACTAATCACCCACTTAAGGGTAATAGTATTGGACCACCCCTCCCACTCACCATAAAAGCAATCATAATCCTTCCACTAAGGGAGGATATAAATAAGAGATGGGAATTGGAGATGAGGGTTGGCAAGTTGGGAGAGGAAATATAGGGGAAAGAGGGTGATCATTATGGGAGAATAGGGAAATTGGTATTATGAAACATAAGGGATAAGGTTATCAGGGTTGCCGAACACAGGACCACCCGTTGTAGGAAATCCGTTGTAGATAATCCAAAAGCCCATAAAGTAAATAAATTGTGAGTATTTTGTACCTCATTTTATCACTCGTGTTCAAGGTACGCACATTGTAGTCACTCCAGATCTTATATCTAAGGTGCTATTGTATCATTAACAATGGCAGAAGGTCATGTTTCAGTCTTCGTGTTGTAGTCATGGTAGAATGTACAAATTGCATGGATACAACGGGCTCTGATACTAATTGATAAGATCCAAGATCAAATATGGAATAGCTGAGTTCAAGGATAGCTAGCCTCCAAGAAGTTTGGGGAATAAGGAAGAGAATAAGAGAGTAACTGGTTTCTTATTACTTGATTCACTACTGGGAACAAACGTGTATTTATACAATCATTGGTACCATGCCTAATTAACACAATGATTACAACTCACATTCAGTAACTAACAAAACCACCAATGATTAAGTAATTAACAATGAATTAAATATAGTCGTGAGTCCCCAGTGACTGAATTAACTATAACTAATTGTCCTAGAACTACTCTTATCTAAATTAACTGACAGCAATAATCAATCTTGTATCAATAAAGTAGCTCTTCAAGAGACACTCTTGGAATAATATCTCACAGGTAGAGATTTCTTGGATTCAAAATCAACTAGTTACAATGAGGGCAGCCTTGATTATTTATAGTTACATAAGCATGCAACTGAGTTAGTTACAAAAACCTAACATGCGGCTTCCATGTGATTGGCCAAAGCCTAACAAACTTCTCTAATTGAAGGGAAAAAAAAACAAAAAACAAAAACTAACTGAGAGGCTATTGCTCTTATCACTACCAATCTATCAACTTTCTATTACAAGTGAAATGAACTACTTATCATACAACATAAGCACTAGTAAACATCTAGCTTTAAAAATGAACTGTATCAGATTACCAAACAATCACCTCTCCCATATCCTACATACCCTACAAGCTTTGTGCATTGAGTATGACCTATTTAATAACATATTGGATCCAGTTAAATATGCTTGCTTCCAGGTGCAAGTTTTAAACCGGTATTAAAGCAAATGAGATGCTCTAACAACAATTTCAAAGTGATCCAATCTATCACTGTACTCATCTATATATGGTTCCAGCCAAAAAATAAAGTGTATGTTTCAAATTCATGTTTTATAACGTTATCTGCTGTAGCAAATAAAATTGTAGGACTTCGAATTTTTCACATGTGAAGAACTTTTCAACCTTCAATCCCATAGAACATCTGATTTTCTATAAACACTAGATATCCATACCTTCTCATGACACACAATTGAGGAAATCATCACCCAAATAAATTCAATCCAACTGTGAATTAGGGCTGTGCACTTCTACAAAGAATAAAGATCCACTTTGTATTCCTATAGGCACCTTCTTAGAATTCCATGAAAGGACAGTGGACTTCATAAGATCGCAAAACAAAGTACACTACAAGGAATTAATATTGTGAATGATGATGCCAACGACAAGACATCCATTGTAAGAATCAATAGTTTCTAAAAAAACCATGCCTGAGCAAGTGCCACCCACCAACTTATATCATGTGCTTCCCCATCATGTGATCAATCATAGACGATGGTTGTATCAACTATCAAGTGTATGCTCTGTCTTATTTCAATGTCACATTAGGTGACCCCCCAAGGCTTTGCAAAATTTTCACTGTTTGAGAACTTGGACGTGTATGTACTTGCAGCAAGGAATGAGTAAAAAGGCAACAGAGTTGAGTCCCACAGTGACCTGAAATATAATTTATTTTCCCATTTGCTTGTAATCTTGAAAGCTGTACGAGTGATTGCACAAGGAAATTATGATCCATATGTGATATCAAGAAGCAATTGAAGAGGCCACATGCCCTAGACGAATCCTGGTAGGTAAAGGCCTTGCAACAAGCCCATCTGTGACCCAACCCATTGACTCCCCATCCCCTTTAACATGATTGAACTCCCTTTGCACATACTCTAGAGATATTTGCAGCCGCCCTCCATATCTGCAGTCATTAGAAACACTTCTTGCTTCAAATCCAGCATTTTTCTCCAACCAGTACAGATAATTGACATGGAACAATGCCTTGAGCATGTCATGAGGTGAGGAACTTTCTTTTAGTACCACCTGATCCATCCCAATATTTCAATTACAACCCAAAAAGAAACAGTAAATAGTAATAGTTAGTTTGCCATCGTGTACCCAAATCACGCATCACAAATAAGGGCAGCAGAGGCCAGAGTTAGTTTACTGTCTTCTATTCATTCGTATATGCACATAAGGGAAACCAAAAGTCAATGCTACCATTGGCCTGTATTAATTTTTTCAGTCTCAGTTTTTTTTTTTTTTTTCCCCTTAAACAATTGGTTTATCATAATGGAATTTAGAAGGTGAAATGGTATGTCAAAGAAAAATCCACAAGGACTGAGTGGTGATTTGGCCCTAAACCCCCAAACTTGAGAGGCAAATGTTGGCCTCACGTGCATTGTTGCATGTGCCTGGCCAAGGTGACAAGTACTACAAGAATTCAATAAAAATTAAAAATAAAAATAAAAATAAAAAGGCAAGGCAATTATAACGACAAATCCAAAAATTAGATAAATATACACAATAACTATCTATGAAGCACGGACGCGGCTGGGAGGGTGCCGCACCAGAGTCCGACGCGGCTCGACGCAGGACGCGGCGTCTGATGCAGTTGCCTGCGCGCCAGTGCCGCGTCTGAGTTTTTTTTTTTTTTTTTTTTTCACGAATTCGAGCCAACTCGGCTCGATTCGCACTGAATCGGTTTCGATTGGCGCCGAACCGAGCAAATTCGACCGGAATCAAGCCGTATCAGCCGGCGACCGAAACGGCCGAAACAGGCTGAAATATGCCTTGAATCATGCCAGAACAGCCGAAATCAACTTTGAATGACGCCCAAACATCCTAAATCTGTCCTTCCTTAATTTTTTCCTGAATATTTGTTGTTTTTTTTGTGTTTTCTTTTGTGTTTTGTGTTTTGTTGTGTTTCTTGCCTTCTTCTTTCTTGTTTTGTGAATCAAGGCATAGTAATGTGTTTTTTAAGAATATTTTAATAGTAAAAATATATAGAAAATATAAATAAAAATATTTTTAATAATTTTTTAATCGCCGCACCCCGCCGCATCCGCACTCAACTTTTTCAAAAATTGCCGAGTCCCGCACCCGCACCCGCACCCGCACCCGCACCCGTACCCGTACCCGAATCCGGAAACGCACCCGTGCTTCATAGATAACCATACAGGTGCAGAGAATGAGCAACCCCCTCTGGTCCACCCCCTCTTAAGTGGCAACCCAAAACACAAAAATAAATAAATTTAAAAAATCATAAATAAATTGGTAAAATATTATTTTGATCCCTAAACTTTGCAAAACATTTTACTTTAGGTCCTTCCATCTAAATCCATTAGTTTATATCCTAAGTGGCCTAACAGAATGCTGACTTGGACCAAACCAATTTATTTTAAAATTATGGACATATGGCACACGTGGATTAAAAATTTCGGTGGGACAAAATTACCCCACTCCTAAACCCAGTCATGCTGCGTTAACTCAAAATGCCCAAAAACTGAAACCCAACACCCAGAGACGTCACAATCCCACCCTCATGGAACCCATGTTCATTGTCCCAAGAACCAGATAAAACATACTACATATGAAAGAAAATCTCCAACCAAATGTGGAGTTTTAAAGAACAAACAATTCATTCCTTGGCATTATAACTTTATAAACAAACACAACGAATTTCAACAAACATTAATTTCAAATAAGCCCAAAACACATAAGCCCTTCATTTTTTTATATCAAAATAATAAATAAATAAAATTATTTTTTTTGTTCACCAGGAAGTCTTTTCTCTATGTGGGTGGTGCAGTAGTGTAACAAAGAAAAGTGTGGCCCAACATGAAGATTGCCGATCTTTCCTCTGGATTACCTGTACACAAACAACCCATTGCCAAAAGGAGAGAAGGATGGTGAGGGGAAAAAAGTAACTAGTTTCAGATCTGGATAGAGTCACCGGTAGGAGAGAGAGAGATAGTGAGAGGGAAAAAAAAAGTACCCAACACTGCTCTTCAGAAGGATCCCTAGAAGTTGATGATGGCAATGACTCCTTTGTGCCATAATTCCAAAGCTGCTTCTGTTCAAAGTTTTATCTTTTAAAACGAGCTTCCAACTCTCAAAGAGACCAAAGCACCAGAGAAAGAGAGAGGATGAGAGAGAGAGATTAGACTTAGCACTATTTAAACGGAGAACACTACATTGCTGGTTCTGGGTCGCCAGTTGAGGGCGGGACTGTGATATCTTTGGGTGTTGGGATTTCAATTTTAGGCATTTTGAGTTAATGTAGCACAACTGGGTTTAGGAGTGGGGTAACTTTGTCTCACCAAAATTTTTTAATCATTGAGTGCCATGTGTCCATAATTTTTAAAATAAATTGCTTGGTCCAAGTCAGATACGCTTTCAGCATTCCGTTAGGCCACATACGATATAAACTAACGGATTTAGACGGAAGGATCTAATGTATAACGTTTTGCAAAGTTTGAGAACGAAAAACAAATTTCTGAAAGTTTAGGGACAAAAAAAACAACTTCTAGAAAAGTTTAGGGACCAAAATAATACTTTACCCTAAATAAATAAATAAAAACATAAAGAGAAAATGAAGATTTGAAAACCAAGGGAACAGTTGACTTACGTAGAAAATTTCTTTGTGTTCAGCCAAGATGTAGCCTTCATTTCTATACAAATCAAACAGTGCAAGTAAATCCTCCTTTTTGCTGACAACATCACTGAGCTTAGATCCTAACTGCAGCCGATGCTCAATTTCAGCAGCTGCATCCTTTGCCTTGGAAGATAATACAGTTGGTTGTGCCTAAGGAGGAAAATCAATGAAATATGATGCACAACAATCAGACAATGCGGCAACTATTAGAAACATTATTTTTTTTATTAATATGTTACACATGCACCCAATGGATCTTGAATCCATGACCTTACCCTCCATTATTATGGTAGAAAGAACTGTCATTTGAGCTAGAGCTCATTGGCAACTATTACATACATTTTTATACATCTATCCTGCCTTACATTGTCTAGTTAATCAAAGAATACAATTTTCTAAAAATCAGAAATATCAGAGGCATCATTTATTTGCTGAATCATATACAAAATATAAGTTACTTTGCATCATTAATTTATGTCTTTATCAGTGCTTAGTCTGGTGTATTTTGCTCAAAATCAGTCTCAAACCCCCAAAAAAAAATGTAGAGGTAAGTTGACGGCTAGCATAAAATCTAACACTCATCTAGAATGGATCCTTTACACATACAAGTTGGGAGAATCTCCTCTTAGCAACGCACTACATTGGACTCCAAATGCAGAGAGAAGTGGGGGATTAGGTTGAAAGTTCCTTATCAGTGTCACGCTACATCAGAGCCTGAGTATAATAGAAATTTGGGCAAGGATTCTCGCACTTTGATGGACGGGCAAGGGTAAAATTAGGATAAATAGGAATTGTATAAGGATAATTCTTTTGCACACAATGCGTACATACACACACTGCGTGCAACAACAGAAATCATGACTTTAAGTCACAATTTCAAACTTGAAACGATTTTTGTTGTTTGCATACAGTCTGTAAATACACACACTGCAACTTGAAACATATGGTATTTAAGAGGAAACTAATGGAAATAATAAATACAATAACTACAAGGAGAATGCACATACAAGAGATAAATTATAGTGTACAAGAAAAGATAATAATAATTGTTATGTACTTAAAACTTTTTGTAATGCCATCATAATTTTAATTAGGTGGTATGCCCAAAAGAAGGAAAAAATATCCCCCCAAAGAAACCTCCCTAGGCTTTGAAAACTTGAAGTTCTAGAAAGTGTATGAGAACTATGTAGGGGTTTTTCGTATATAACTAACTGAAACTTTTCATTCAAAAAATAGAAACATCACAACCCATGTACACAGGAAGTTTACAAGGGTTGCTAATAAAATCTTTTTTTTATATAAGTAAAATGTTTTATTAAAAGATAGGAAAGCTCAGAATGGTAACATTCCTTAAAGAATCCCAGCATATTAGAAAATGAATGACTACTTAAAATCATCGTAGTGTCAATAAAATCATCTGAAAAAACACATCCAAAAAATTCCTACATACTAGAAAAAGAATGGATACTAAGGGCAGCCATCCAATCATACATAGAATGTAATAACAACAATTATAACCCCAAAGATGATCGATCTTTCCCTTCAAACATGCCATTGTTGTGCTCTCTAAATAGTCCACATAACGCACAAACAAATAGCATGCCCAAATATCAACAACATAATATCTTCCAAAACCTCCTCTCCAACACTCCAACAAATCCAAGACCATTTTAGGCACAACCCCATGTATCTCTAACAAACGTAACACCCTTTTTTATATAAGTAGAAAGTTTTATTAAAAATTTAATTACTTCATGTTCACAATGATGAACGCGAAGTATCTAGCAAAAAACTCAAATAGAAAAGCTAAGAGAACTACAAAACTTGTTAGAATTACGGTTAAGTGATTAAATTCACCATTTCCTAATTGTTTAAACTTTTTGAAACAATTGGTAATTTAACATGGTATTAGAGCAGGAGATCCTAAATTAGATCCATGTATTTACTCTACCTCCTATTTAAATCGTTAAAAATCTCACATGTTGGGCTCCCACTTATTAAGGGAAGTTGAGACCCACACATGAGAGAGAGTGTTAGAATTATAGTTAAGTAATTAAATTCACCATTTCCTAACAGCTTAAGGTTTTGGAAGAATTGGTAATTTAACAAAACTCAATAACAAAAGTATAATGTGTAAAGCCCCAAGCCCTAGACCACTCAAACAAGGTACAAATCAAAGAGGATTTCAAATTGATTTCAAATGATCTAGGGATGTCTGAGCATCCTTAGACGAGCAGGAGTTGCAACTTGATCATAACACTAGTGACCATAGATTATGCACATATGAAGGAGAAGATGATCTATGAACTTTCCACTTCTCTTGTACATACATCACCAATCCACTGTAAAAATATTACTCTTACAAAGATTATCCATCATAAGAATTTTTCCCCTAGCTATTGTTCATGTGATAAAAAAAATTAATTTAATTTATAAATAAATATAATAAGTAGATAAACCTTCTTTTATGCGAGCCTTTACCTTCCAAAGACTCTTCCAAGAAAAGGATTGAGAGCCTCTAGTAGAAAGAACCTTATAAAAGAATTTTACCTCAAAAGTGCTACTTCTAGTAGAAGTTCATAATATGCAGTCTTCTCTATTCCTCTTGATATTAATGGAACGAGGAAGATCAAAAAAAAGATCCAAGGACTTCCAACTCCCAATCAACAAAATATCCCAATGAACATCCCCATTGTTCCAACACATACAATGAGCCATAGAGGCCTCTTTAGCTCAAGCTATACGGAATAGATCCAGAAAGGCATCCTTAAGTATCACACCCCAACACCAAGAATCATGCCAAAAACAAATTCCAATACCATTGCCAACAACAAATGTAATAATCCTTGAAAAAAAATTTCATTCACTACTAATATGTTTCCAAAGGCTAACGCCAAGTGGTTCATTAATCACCACCCCTAAGGACCAACCATCCCGATTTGCCATAAAGCTTCCATTTCCATTGCATAACTCTAAAAGTAATTCCCCAATACAGCTTGATTGAAGCACATCAAGCTTCTGATGCCCAAACTTCCACTTTGAACTAGTTTGTATATTTTCTTCCAATTTACCGAATGGAATTTAAAATAATACACATAAAATTCCATTGCAACTTTTCACCACAACATGCAACAATAACAAGCAGGGGAAACAAAGAAAGGAAATACGTTGATTAGCTAAAAAGAGTACTCTTAATCAAAGTGTTAGAAACTTCTATAGGTATATAGATAATAATTGTTCTAATGTTGCATTTAGTTAGTTAGGCATTTAGTTAATTATAACTCCAAACATGTTAAACACATTTAACAAATATTGGAATTATTAATACACATGGGGAATTATAAAAACATCAAAATAAGGTCATGTGGGCCAATAGAATAGTTTGATGATTTTATAAATACCTACTTGTAATCACATTTCCATTTATTGAACCACTAGGTTCCTAAAAAAAAAGTGATTCTCCCTCCCATCGATAAATAAATCTTATTCTATCCTAATAAACTTCTTTCCATCTTCTCTTAAAACAGATCAATATCACATTGGACTTAAATTTAAGCCCTCCAATTGTAAGCCCAGATATTTCATAGGCAAGTTAGATATCTTACAACCAAGAATATCAACCAAGGCTTCAACCTTTGGAACCTCTTTATTATGGTTAAATGATAATATTCACCATTTCCTAGAAGTTTAAGCTCCTGAGAGAATCAGTAATTTATCATGGTATCAAAACAAAAGATCTTAAGTTTGATACCTAGCATTATTCTACCTCCCATTTAATATGTTAAAATGCCACGCGTTGGGCACCAGTTGTTAAAGGGATAGTTTAGGCCCACATGTGGGAGGTAGTGTTAGAACTATGGTTAAATGATTAAATTCATCATGTCCTAAAAGCTTAAGCTTTGGGGAGAATCAGCAATTTATCACTCTCCAACAAGAATCATCGCCATATTTAGCCCCCCAATTGCATGACCAAATATTTCGGAGGCAAGTGAGACATCTTGCAACCAAGAATATCAACTAAGGCTTCAATCTCTAAAACCTCTCCAACAAGAACTATCTCCATGTCGCATTGGACTTATATCTAGCCCCCAATTGAAAGCCGAGATATTTTTTAGGCATGTTAGATATCTTGCAACCAAGAATATCAACCAAGGCTTCAATCTCTGGTTTTTTTTTTTTTTTTCAAGTAATCAATACATGGAACCTCTATAACAAGAACCATCTCAGACTTAACTAAGTTCATTTTTAGTTTAGATGCTACTTCAAAACACAATAAAACACATTTTAAATAGCCAGGTTGGTCCAGGGAACTCCATAATATCAGCAGGTTATTTATTTTGCCCCCCATAGTAAACGTACTCATATAGTGTCCATCTACTGTCTTTGAGACCAATCTTCTCAAAGCATCTATCACTATCACACATAAAAGAGGCAACAACAAATTGCCTTGCCAAAGGCCCAGTGAACCATAAATAAATAATAAATAATTTAAAAAAATCCATCTAAGCTACCATTAACGAGGATAGAAAATTTAACAGTGGAAACACAAAAATGGATCTAGCTTCTCCATCATTCCAACATATATACCAAATATTTCCAATTGACATGGTCACATACCTTCTCTGGATCCAACTTAGATAAATACCCCTAGAATGCCAAATTTGAGTCTATTGTCAACACATTCATTCGCAATAAGAATAGAATCTGGAATCTGTCTCCCCTTGATAAACACATTTTGAGATTCTGATAGAAGCTCCCCCAACACCATTTCAGTCTATTTGCTAGCACCTTAGCCATAATTTTTTAAACACTTCCAACCATACTAATAAGTCAATAGTCCTTCAAATCTAACACCCCAGCCTTTTTTGGAATAAGAGCAATAAAAGTAACAATTAGGCTTTTTCAATTGTTGCGTATGGAAATGTTGAATATGATATCTTCTTTAAAAATGTACCAGCAAACCTAGAGGAAGGCCAAAGAAAATCCATTCAAGCCCAGTGCATTGTCTCCATTCATACTTTTAATTGCTGTGAAGCATTCCTCTTTCGCAAACTGTCTTTCCAAGTCCATCACTAATTTTGTAGAGTCGTTGCCTTGCTAAATATAATTCTCTTATTTGTAATTCCCTATACTCCTTTGCGTTCATTTTTCAAGGACATGCAGTAATCTTTTTTCAATAAAATTTTTATTTACTAATCAAAAATAAAAACTAAATTGGACTCAAAGGAAATAAACATAAGATACTTAAAATCTCATAAAATATTCTAGACTCAAGTCAATTACCAATATCCTTAGTTCATAGGGATTGCAAAACTTACTGTTTTTCCCCTGAATACAAAACTAACTACTACAACAATAACCAAGTCTTAGTCCTAAAACTTTGGAGTTTAAGGGCCTGTTTGTTTAATCATCTCAAACTCACATTTTTACATTTTAAACAACATTACACACATTTCTACACACTTTTTCACCTACACATATTTCAAAAAATTACAAAAATCTCATCTCAAACTACTCTACCAAACACTCCCTAAAATATTATTACTTACAAAAAAGAATGCTTTCACATATAAAGTTCCAATGAAAACAAAACATATCTCCTGGAATATTACATATGGTGTCTCATCTTCTTTTTGCGGATGATACCTTAATTTTCTATGATGCTATTCCTAGTCAAATAGATAAATTGAGAGAGATTTTATCTTCCTTTGAGGCAGTCTCAGTTGCATATTAATCTGGCTAAATCAGAATTGGTTCTAGTTGGAGAGGTGTCCAATATGGGGGAGCTTGTGGCCCTATTGGGTTGTAGGCAGTCCCCACTGCCAATGACATATTTGGGGCTTCCATTGGGCACTAAATTCAAGGATAGGCAATTTGGAACCCTATTCTTGAAAAACTTGAGCGAAGACTAGCAAGTTGAAAGCGTTTATATTTATCAAAGGGTGGTAAGGTTACTTTAATCAAAAGCACGCTCTCAACCTTGCCAACTTGTTTCCTATCCCTCTCTCCTTTTCCGGTGGATATTGCTAATCATATTGAAAAGCTCCAGCGGGATTTTTAATGGAGTGGTATTGATGAGTCCCCTAAATTCCGTCTGGTTAAGTGGGCTCAGGTTTATAGCCCTTTAAAGTCTAGTGGTTTGGGTGTTTGGAATTTGAGAATTTTTAATCAAGCTCTGTTAGGTAAATGGTTGTAGAGGTATGGTACAGAGACAATACATGTATGGTGGCGGGTTATTGAGATTAAGTATGGGAATAATTGGGGTGGTTGGCGTACAAAAGGAGTAACAAATACTTATGGTGTTAGTCTTTGGAGAACCATAAGACAAGGCTGGCCAGTTTTCTCTAAATCCATCATTTTTTGAGTTTGGTACTGGTAATAGAGTTAGGTTTTGGCATCATTTGTGGTGTGGGGGCTGTACTCTTCGAGAGGCATTTCCGGAACTCTATAGCATTAGTTGTAACAAGGAATCTTCTCTTGCGGATGTCATGCTTTTTCCTAATCAGAGGCTTCACTGGGATCCTCAATCTTGTAGAGCTGTCCAAGATTAGGTGTTGAAACATTTAACTTCTTTTTTGGATTTTATTTATTCTATGCCTCTTACTAGTGAGGGACATGACAAACTTTGTTGGAAGCCGGAAAAGAATAAGGTTTTAAGGTTAGTGAGCTACTTATCCCTCTCCTCAACCCCTGACACTCTTTGTCCTTGGAAACACGTGTGGCAATCAAAGATCCCTCCTAGAGTTTCTTTCTTCAAGTGGACTACTGCTTTTGTTAAGAATTTGACTCTTGATAGATTATGGGATAAGGGAGTCCCAGTTATGCATTGGTGTTATATGTGTAAAAGGAGTAACGAATCGGTAAATCATCTTCTTCTTCATTGTCCCATTGCTTTTGAGCTACGGTCTATGGTGTGGGCCCTTTTTGGAGTTCTTTGGGTTATGCCACTAAGTGTTACTTACTTATTTTCAGCTTGGCATGGCCCTTTCGGCAGACATCAAAACATATATTTGTGGAGGGCTGCCCCATGTTTTATAGCGTATTTGGCGAGAAAGGAACACTAGATGCTTTGAGGGAAAGGAACGGTCTATTCTCAAGATTAAATCTTTCCTTTTCCACTCTTTGCTGGATTGGAGTTCTGTTTTTAATTCTTTTCATGTTCTAACTTCTTAGATATGCTTGATCATTGTAATTTACAAGCTTGATGTACTGCTATCCATGTACACTTTCAGTGAAACTGAATAATTTGATTAATGAACTTTCGTTATTTATCAACAAAAAATATATATATATCACACAAGATACAGCCAAGTGCAATTAACCTATCCAAAAGTCAAATAGAATTTCTTGAGTTCAACACTCATATTTTCCCACGTTAGAAGAATTGCAAGCCACATAGAGGAAGTGCTGAAGTTACTCACTTTGTATGAGGATTTTACATTTAAAAATGGTAGAGCTGGGAAAAGTGGTTCCTCATCATTGACTTCTTTGATTGGAGGTGCTTGACCACTAAGGAGATATTCACTAAAGATCAAACCTGATAAGACAATTAAAATTAAAGACAAGTTGGCCATTGTACAATGAACTATATTTCCCAAACAATAATTATAAATTATTTTTTTTTTTGATAAGTAAGAATGATATATATACGAAGGGTTACTCTATGCCTGAAAAAACACAGAGCAACCTAGGGGAAACAAGAAAAAGAAAACAAAGAGAAACAAAGACAACAAGAAAGTTAGAAATTGAAAAGGGAGCAAAGAAAAGAAGGGAGGGAATCACTAGACGTGAGTCCCCACGCACGCGACCAATCAAAGAGAGTCCCACTAAAAAAAACAATCAACTGTTCACTAGAGCTATCCAAATCCTCAAAAGTCCTCCGGTTACGTTCCTTCCAAATACACCAAAGGATGCACAGCGGGACTAGATTCCAGATCTGAGAGGAATGCTTCCCCAACCAATTCCACCAACCAAAGAGCATTTCAGGAATCGATCTATGCATAACCCAGGCCAAGCCAAAAGTTAGGAAAACAAAGCTCCATAATCGGTAGGCCATTTCACAATGGAGGAGGAGGTGGTCAACCGTCTCTCCACTATGACGGCACATAATACACCAATCCACAAAATCCAATCTCCTCAATCTCAGATTGTCTCCCGTAAGAATCTTATTCCAAGCTACACACCAAACAAAAAAAGACACTCGCCTTGGGGCCTTTACTCGCCAAATAGCTTTCCAAGGAAAGATAGTTGAAGGAGAATTTCTTAATTTATTATAATACGACCGGATGTCAAAAGCTCCATTAGACTTCAATTTCCATCTCATCCGATCTCCAACATCCATAGGAGGGGTTATAGCGCCCAACATGCGAAGAAACCGCAGCCCTTCATCCATCTCCCAATCATTAAAAAATCTACTAAACCGAACATTCCAAAATCTTCTATCCTCCGCCCCCTGCCTTTGAAGAGAAGCTTCAACAGAAGCCTCCTTCACAATGGCAATGCCAAACAGCCTTGGAAAAGCCAATTGAAAAGATTGATCCCCATGCCACCCATCCTGCCAAAACCTTACCCTATTCCCCAACCCAACCACAAACTGACAATTTTTGCTGAAATCCTCCCAACCCATGCGGATGCTTCTCCACAAACCACACCCATGAGCTCCCCTACCCAGCTTTGAGGTCCAACCCCCCCAATCTTCCCCAAATTTTGAAGCTACAACCCGCCTCCAAAGCCGACCCTCTTCCTTTCCAAACCGCCACAACCATTTTCCCAACAAAGCCTTATTAAAGGTAGTAAGTTTCCTAATCCCTAAGCCACCATTGGCTATAGGCGCACAAACTTTGTCCCAACCAACCAAATGAATCTTGCTCTCTCCCCAAAGGAAATCCCTTTGCAACTTTTCAATTTTATTAGCCACATGAGTAGGAATAGTGAATAACGATAGAAAGTAAGTCGGAAGACTAGAAAGCGTACTCTTGAGAAGCATCAAACGACCCCCCTTAGACAAGTACAACTTCTTCCACCCCGATAATTTCCGCTTAATGTTTTCCAAAATTGTATTCCAAATTAAAGGGGAATTGTGAGGAGCCCCCAGCGGCATGCCAAGATACAACATAGGTAAAGAACCAACTCTACAGCCCAAAATATCGGCCAGAGCATGCACATCCCCAACCTCCCCTATAGGAACCATTTCACTCTTAAGCACATTGACCTTCAAACCCGTTACTGCCTGAAAACTAAGGAGCAACAACCGAATATGAAGAATTTGCTCCACATCTGCATCACAAAAGAGGATGGTATCATCTGCAAATAAGAGATGTGAAACACGTTCCCCACCATCCCTCCTGCCCCCAAGATTAAATCCACGGATCAAGCCAGCTCCCTCCATTCTCCTTAACATCCTACTAAACACCTCCATCAAGATCAAAAACAGCATAGGGGATAGCGGATCTCCTTGTCTTAAACCCCTAGAACTACCAAAGAAATCAGCTGGGGACCCATTAACCAAAACAGAGTACTGAACAGTGGATATACAAGAACGTATCCACTTACACCACTTCACTCCAAAACCCATCCTATTCAGCAGATACAACAAGGCCTCCCAATTCACATGGTCGTAGGCTTTCTCCATGTCGAGCTTACAAATGACTCCAGGAACCCTACTCTTCTTCCGACTATCCACGCACTCATTTGCAATGAGAACCGAGTCAAGGATTTGTCTCCCACCCACAAAGCTATTCTGATTCTCAGAAATCAACTGATCTAAAACCACTCTCAGACGGTTTGCCAAGACCTTAGCCAAGATCTTATAAACACTCCCCACCAAGCTAATAGGACGAAAATCTCTAATATTGGAGGCATCATTCTTTTTAGGAATTAAAGCAATGAAGGTCGCATTAAGGGATTTTTCAAACTTGCAATGATGGAAAAACTCTTCAAAGACCGCTAGGACATCTTTCTCCACTATCCTCCAGCAGTGATGATAGAATGCCATAGTAAACCCATCTGGACCTGGAGCTTTGTCCCCTTCCAAACCCCTAACAACTTGAAGAATCTCCTCCCTCTCAAACTTCCTTTCAAGCCAAACCCTCTCCCTGATCTCGATACGGTCAAAATCCATATCCTCCACAAAAGGCCTCCACTCCTCAGTCTCCGTGTACAAATTTTTATAAAATTGTACAACTTGATAAGTTACCTCGGAAGCCTCTTCAAAAACCACTCCATCCACCTCCAAGGTCCTTAAGAGATTGGACCGTCTATGGGAATTAGCCATTTTGTGAAAAAACTTGGTGTTATTATCCCCTTCCTTGATACATAACATCCTAGATTTTTGTCTCCAGGATATTTCTTCTAAGGAAAGAAGATGCTCCACCTGGGACCTCAAACCAGCCCTATGAACTTTCTCCCCCTCAGAGAGACCAAAATCTCCCTCCTTAGCATCTAATGTTATCAACTCCTCTAGTAATTGCTTCTTTTGACGCGCTACATTACCAAACTCCCGGCGATTCCAATGCACAATGTCCTCTTTTAGAGCCTTTAATTTTTTCGCAAGCACAAAGCTAGGAGTACCTACAAAGGAATATCGATTCCACCAGGTTTGAACCCGATCCACAAAACCTTCCGACTTCAACCACATGTTTTCAAATCTGAAAGGACTTTTCCCCCTTGCCATTCCCCCAGCCTCCACGAGAATTGGACTGTGGTCCGAAATAGTACGGGGTAAAATCCTTTGAGAAACATCTGGGAAATGATCTTCCCAATCAGGAGTGACCAAAGCTCTATCAATCCTAGACATCAATGGTTGGTCCAAACCACTGGACCAAGTAAAGCTACCTCCTTCCAAAGGCAAATCAACTAAGTTCAGGTCCTCAACAAATTCTGAAAATTTCTCCATAGCCGTGGAAAAACGGGTCTCGCCCCTACGCTCGCTAGGAAAACGGACTATATTAAAGTCCCCAAAACAGCACCACGGAACCCTCCAACACTGCTGAACTCCCACTAACTCATCCCACATGAGACCCCTCGCAATATTCTCATTTGGACCATAGACGCCTGAGCAAGCCCAAATAAACCCGTCCCCCACCCCTTTCCACTTTACCGACACTGAGAAAGTACCAACCATAATCTCCACCTTATCCAAAACTCTTTTGTCCCACAAAAGCAATATACCACCAGCAGTCCGGTCCGCCTCCAACACAGCCCAGTCCACATAAGGGCAGCCCCACAAACTACAAACCAGCTGTCGATTCATGCTTGCAATTTTTGTCTCTTGTAAACAAACAACATCACACTTCCACTCCCGCAACAAGTTTCTCACCACCAGGCGTTTCCGGGGGTCATTTAAACCTCTAACGTTCCACGAAATCATTTTTATCTTCATAAACACTAAAAAATCCCCAACTACAAGCGACAACACAAAACCAACCTCTATCTTCTGTCATAGTTCACCGTAGAAATCAGGTTTTGCAGCTCTCTGCATCCCTTATTTCTGGACTTGGCCACCTTCCTACTGCCCAATATTTTCCTATGTAACACATTGGCTGCCTCCATCTCTGCTTCAAGCCTCTGTAAAAGAGAGATGCATAATTTCTCATGTCGCGTCATGGATAACCCAACCAATTTGCTAAACCCAGGTATTCTATGTTTCACCCACCCAGAAATATCTTTGTTGTTTTCAAAACTAAAAACCTCCTCAACCTCCTCCAATTCTGCCAAGGTTGTCGGTGCATTCGGAACTAAAATCTGCAGAGGGAAGGCAACTGCCAGTGTTGTATCAACAGCTGCTTCCTCCACAGGCATAGCCTCCCCAAGAAGGCAAAGTTCCATGCTCATAGAAGAAATAACCTCCTGTCTCCCTGCCCCCAACCCCCTAGAGCCAGCTCGCTCCAATTCCAGAAAGAAGTCAGGGAGAAGAGGTCCTAAAGACCGTGGCACTGAGTTTAGAGTCACTATCCTTATACCTTTAGAAGAGATCCCACTCGACAGCGCACAGGAACCGAAGGTGGAACTCCGGTCAGAACTCAGCCTGAAGCCCATCGCCGGAGGGGAAACGGCGAGCCCCACCACTCTTACCGGTGGCTCGCCGCGCCGGTGAGTCAAACCCACCAGAGCCCCGGTGCGACGCAGCACAAGAACCGTCGATACAGGGCTCGTCGGAAACTCCGAAGGCTCCGGCAGGCTAAACCCACCCTTATCGGCCTGAACCCATACCATCGGCGACCCCCCCAGGCCTCCGGCCACCTGCGACGGCGCTACAAAAGTCGTCGGACTCGCCTCTGAACCCACCCCATCCCTCCCGTGCTCATCGATTGAGTGTAAGGGCTCGACAACATTAACGGAGGATTCCCCAGGCTCAAAGGAGGTTGGGCTTTTGAATGGGCCTAAACCAGATTCACTACCTGTCAGATGGGCCACCAACTTATTAGGGCCCAAACCCAGACCCACCTTATCCTGATGCAAATCCTTGCCAGCCCGTGAAACCCATGTTAGCTTCTGATCCCTCCCCTTCTTCCTATCCCAGGAAACCCGCCTTCTTCCCATCCCATCAACTGCCACGATAAGACCTCTCCCTGTCCAGCATGGCCTCCTACCGTCAGTCCTGTTCCTATTGTCATAGGCTTTTGCATTCAAACTGAAGCTTGGGAAACGTTTCCTACTTTCTGCCACTGACTCCTCATTAATGCCCTGCTCCCTCCTATCACCTCCTTCCACCACCACCTTATTAGGCTTGCCTACCGGAAAGACTCCCATTTTTGCTCCTGAGAGGCTCCGATTCCCCTCCATCTTCTCCCCTCCTAGATGTAACTTCTTCCCCTTGTCAATGGAGCCTACCTGCTTTGGCTGCTTTCTATCCTCTACTCTTCCCTTATTGCCTAGCACAACTTCAGCAAAAGTTCTAGGGTGTTGAGACTCCAAAAAAGCCTATGTACCGGAGGAATAAAGGTTGGAAGATCAGTTCCACCCACTGCATAATGGGAGGGAAACAACATCTTTCTAAGTTTAAGGCCAAAAGCCCTCCAACCATATCTCTCTTTGCCTTCAGGTATAATGATCGACCTCCTACACCCACCAGCTTTTAGTTCAGTCAGGAGTAGAAACTGACCAAACGAGTTGGTGCTGCGTTGGAGAGTAAACGCAGTGTCACCATCCCTGAAAGAAAAGAACTGTTTGGAGCTTGCCCCAACAACAATGTCTTCGATTAACTTCATCAGCCAATGTGCTGCACCTCTACCCATGAAGACTGATCTCATAAAATATTTGCCCCTCTCAAAAATCTGTAACAAGAAATAACGTCCCCCTTCCTCTACAACTAACTGAAAAAACTTGGACTCAATAACGAAACTGTGAAGACCCCCCTTTATCACGATAATGTTCATAAGAATTGTCTAAACTACTCCTTGATATGGACAAAAATAGATGAAGCTTCACTTTGTTAAATAAGCAACTTTTGACCATTCCAAATAATAGATGATGCTTCACTTTGTTAAATAAGCAACTTTCAACCATTCCAAATAATCACTGCTGAACTGGTAGCACACTTGTGTCAACAGTAGATATCAACAATGTAATGGCAGCAAACCTCTAAGATGTCATCTAGTTCAATGGTAAGGGGACAAGGGACTAAAGAAGATGAACAACATAAAGAAGGGAAAGCCAATTAGGGTCGGCCATGGTCTGCTGCTCATGGCCGGATTCTCACCTTGGATAACCTTATGCTAAAGGGTCGGACTTTGGTTAATAGGTGTTGTTTGTGTTGTAAGGATGGAGAGTCGGTTAACCACCTTCTCCTGCATTGTCCTGTTACTCACGCCCTTTGGTCTGGTATGCTTCAGGCCTTTGGGATTCCTTGGGTTATGCCAGGAGCAGTGGCGGATTTGATCTGTTGTTGGTATCAGTGGCATGGTAAAGTTAAGTCGGCCATCTGGAACATGGTTCCAGGGTGCTTAATGTGGGTTGTGTGGTTGGAGCGGAATCGCCGTTCCTTTGAGGACAAAGAGAAGACCTTGATTGAGCTAAATCTTTTATGCCATCGTAGTCTCCTAGAGTGGTCTCGTTGTTGGGGGTTTACTAGTTGTTCTTCTCTCTCTGTGTTTATGTCCTCTCTTAGCTTATCTCTCTAGTAGCTTTTCTCTTGTTGTTCATCATCATGAACTTCTTGTATGTTTTCCTTTTTATCATTTATAAAACTTTCTGATTACTTATCAAAAAAAAAAAGGGAAAGCCAATTAGAGGGAGTAGAGAGGAATATGCTTTTATGAGGTCAAAGATTTGGATCAAAAACAGTGTACATGACTTTTTTCTGCTTTATGTTGATAATGCTTACGTGGTAATCAATGATTTTATCCCCCCAACTCCGGGTGCGGTTTGGCTGGGTGCAACTTGAGAAAAAACTTAGAAAAGTCAAACCCAAATTTCAAAGGCCCTACCTAATGCCATCTTATAGTAAGGGGTGGGAACATTGAACATATTCTGACACCTCCCAAAAGCCCTATCTACTTTATATCCAATTATATAACAATAGAATTGGCAGTTCTGCATTGCAATTGAATAGGCCCACTAGTGCTTCTCTCAACTCCATGCAATCCCTCTGTATGATTGTAATGTACCACATGCTCCTTTTCTAAATCATTATGAAGGCCTATTATGTGACACTTGTCTAACTCCTTTACACTCATAAAACAACCCAATTCTAGTTTTCAAAGTATAAATGATGTGAACGTTATAGTTAGGATATCATCCTCAATAAACTTTTTTTTATAAGTAATAAACTTCATTGAAAATCAATATTACGAAAAGATAAAAAAAGGCACACAGGCAGTGTGCTAAAAGGCCAAAAAAAAAACTAAACTAAACAGGAATGGAAGTACAAAAATCCATCATATCAGGAAGAGAAATGAAATTAACAACACCCAAAGCATTTGCCCATTCAAACAAAGTCTGAAAGAAGAAGAGCTTTAACTCATGAATTGACCTTTCATCACCCACAATAAACTAATTCATTCCAATTACTGCATTAAGGAGATCACAATGACAACAATTTCGTCTAATAAAAAATTGAGAGAGAGAGCAAGAGAATTACTTGCACGATAAGGGTTTAAAGTTCTGAGTTGAATTGATTGATATGATTTCAGATTGCAGAACATGTGAACCCAAGTCACCACACTAAAAGAAGCAAGGGCAAGAGATGTAGAGGAGCCTATGTTGTTAGCCAAACCTATTCCAAGCATGATACCAATAAACTTGCTCACCATTCCTTGAGCTTCACCCTTGGCAATTACCTACAGAGGATAACTCCCCTCAGAAGACAGGTATGACAGACCAATTTGAAAAGCACATTAAAGTCACATTCTAGTATCAGCAAAATAGATGTGGCATTTGTACTGCAAATCCAATTCCATGCTAGTAAAAAGAAGTTATTAGCTTTCCATGCATCCTGAAAGATAGTTAAATTTAAGAATTTGAAACATAAGAAGAGGGGAAAAAACTATGTTTCACCTCAGCAAAGTTCCTTTCAGCAGCAAACCAGCATAGAAACAGCTCCTAGTAGCAGCCTGTGCAATAATAGGTTTCAAGTCTCAGTCAATATACACAGCCATTATTTGGATCAAGTAATTTTGAGAGAGGAGGGGGGGAGCGAGGCAGAATGCTTATAATAAGAATTGAATAACCTGGATGAGTGCAGCAGCAGAGCGTCCAGCTCCAGCAGTAGCACCAATAGGAACAAAAAGATGTGGGAAAGCAGGAGTCAGCATCTCCAACCCGAAAGCAGCATTTTCCAAAAGATCAGCAAACAGCCTCCATCCTTTGGGATGGACATCAAAATGACGACCATACTTGGAGAGCATAATTTTGCTGAGATAACCAATTCCATCCTTGAGTACCCAATTGACAGCAGCAGCTGTAGGAATAGCTCCTTTCCCAAGCCAACGGCATAGAGCAAGGCCTGTGTGGCAAGGACGCCACTGATTTGGCTGGCAATACCCTGGACTCCTCTCCAGAGAGAGTATTCGAGGTAATCATTGGTTACACTGGGGGAAAGCCTTGAGGGAGCATGAAACGGTAGAAGAGTTCAGTGCAGCACAACCACAAGTTGTGAGGGAGGAAGGATTGGGGGCTAAGAATAGCATTAGCATTGGCAAGAATGAATGCATCTTGAAAAGGGTCAGGGATGAGCTTGGTCCTTTTACCTCCGCTCACTTCCCAAACAGAAGAAGACTCGGTTGAGTCAGAGTCCTGAAAGGTAGAGGAATTGGTGGTAGTAGTAGTAGTAGTTCTTGCAAGAGCAGATTTGGACAAATGGAGGTAGCAAAAGCAGCATAAGATAGAGGAGCAAAATAAGATGATGGAGAAGAGGGGAAAGGGGAAATGAGAGCCTCCTCCAGAGGAATTGTCATGCCACCACCAAGAACCCGAACCACCATTGTTGCCGTTGTTGTTGCTGTTGTCATCGTTGCCATTACCCCCAAGTAGCAGAGGAAGAAAGAGAGAAGAGTTTGGTTTGAATTTGATATTTTGAAGAGGATGAATTTGTTTATTAATAATACAAGGGGTGGAAATGGAAAGAAATGGAGATGAGTGGTGGAGAGCAGGTGAAAAGAGAAACGGCAATCTCTTTTTAGTGTTAAGAGATTGGAACACAAAACTTGGCCACCCAACGCTACTACTATAATTAGTACAACAACAACCAAAGCACTCCATCGACAGACAACTCCTGAAACATTTTATTATCCCAAATACTCAGACAGGGCAGATATCAATATCAATACTTACAATAATGTACCACTGAAAACTCAAACTTATCAGACTAATAGGCAGCAGCTATTAATGAATAATAAACTTCATCTTCAGAATTTTCTCCCAACACATTGTAAGGAAAGAATATGTAAATAGGGTTTAAAGAACAGACGTTTGTTTTTTGGTTTTCTTACCTTTGAGATGAATAAGGAGTTGTCCGGAGAAGGAAAATAGTAGCGCCGACTCGACGACTCAGTCCATGAAGAATGCTCAATCTCTCTCTCTACTTTCAACTGAACATCTCAATCACTCACTGCCAATTACCACGTTCGAACCTCAAACGGCCTCAGTCTCAATTCTCGGTTTATTATCTATCACCACCATGCTAGTGACCAGCGATGGCTGTGGTGGCAACGGCGTGGCGAACTCTCCTCTATAGATTCTCCGGTCTCTGTCTCTCGACTTCCTCTATATTTTTTTCCTGAATTTGGTTTAGGTTGTAACTGTGGTGTGGGTTAATCACTTAATTGGGATTTTCAACTTTCTGGGTTGGGCTGGCTGGGCTAGGGGAGGCCGAAGAGGGCTTAATTTTTTGAGAAGAGGGGCCCAATCTTAAAAGTGTCAAAATTTAATGAATAAAAAAAAATTGGGCCAGGGGGACCCGGGCCCCCACCTGGGTCCGTCCCTGCCACCAGCTGCCCTAAGCTGAAATGCGGGTTTAGGTTTTCTAATATTTGATTTGTGGGCTGGGTTTTCTTTTGTAGGCCTTCTCCGGGGGCTTCCTTTTTGTTTTTTTTAGTAAAATGTGTTTTTTTTTTTTTTTTTACCATCGGGATTCAGCTTAATCGGGTTGACTAATAATACTTTATGATTTTTTTTTTTTTTTGTTTTAAAGGAATCTATGTTCTTTATTTCAAAGAAGGAAAAAAATTGTCAAATACAAAGTCAACCCGAAATTTGGCTAATGTTAAGTACTTCCAACACCTTTCAAAAATATTCAATTTCCTTCCTAAACATAAACGATACTAAAAACCATTTATGCTCTTTTCTCCAAGAACCATCTCCATACTTCATTGGGCTTATATTTAGCCCCCCAATTGCAAGCCCAAATATTTTATAGGCGGTGCAATCAAGAGTACAAATCAACCGAGGCTAGAATATCTATTGAAGCCCAAGGCTTTCTCTCGATTCATACTTTTAATTGTTACAAAGAATTCTTCTTTCTCAAACTGCCTTTCCAACTCCATCACTAATTTTTAGACTCCTTTGTGTTCATTTTTCATTTGCATGAAGTAAAAAAAAATTTCAATAAAATTTTACGATGTCCCTGAATGATCAGGCAACACAAATCCATGGTCCTACCTCCTAAGCCAGGATTATTTGGTTCCCCTGCAATCTTAAAATGCATTAGAATGGTATGGTTAACAACATCACAACACAAAACATATATATTCTTATGCAGACTTGCCTTTGAACACAGTAAAGAGCATTAAGAAATAGGGTGCCAAAAAATGAGTCATCCAATCACATAGAACATCGAATTCTCCCAGGTAGTTCATGTTCACATGAGACCAACAAAATTAAAAATAAAATAAAACTGCCAAGACACTTTGTCACAAGACACACTAAGGATGAACATAGAAGATTCTAATTCTTCGACCAACACCACCAGCAGAACATACTACTACCTGTTCTCCCTTTTTTTTTTTTTAATAAAGATATTTTCATTAAGGTTTTAGTAATGAAGGCAGATTCATCACTTGGCCATCATCACCTTGACAAACTCCTCGTAATTTATCTGGCCATCACCATCAACATCAGCCTCCCGAATCATCTCATCAACTTCTTCATCGGTGAGCTTCTCCCCAAGGTTGGTCATCACATGGCGCAACTCAGCAGCAGAGATGAACCCATTTTGATCCTTGTCAAAAACTCGGAAGGCTTCTTTAAGTTCCTCCTCTGAGTCAGGTCCTTCATCTTCCTAGCCATGAGATTTAGAAACTCAGGGAAATCAATAGTTCCATTACCATCAGCATCAACTTCATTGATCATGTCCTGGAGCTCTGCCTCAGTTGGGTTCTGGCCCAATGACCTCATCACAGTTCCAAGCTCCTTAGTAGTGATGCAACCTGCATTTCAAATTATTAAAATCAGCCCTTAATTCCCATCTATTCCGGTTAGAGAAACAAACACCAAGTCTACATAGGTTCAAACTTGCTAATTAAAATTAACTACACGCAGACTACGTTCAAAACATTACAATCATTTTCAACCTCTATCAAAACCCAAATTTAACAAGCAAACAAAGCAGAAGTGGAAAAACCTATTTAAAAATCCTTGGACTTGAAGAAACATATTCTTTATCTGAAGGAACAACCACAATTTTGGCCCATCTGGTTGCTAACGCTAATGTAATGATCACTGAAAACATGTTTGCTACCCAGACTAATTACACAAAATTGTACAAAATCAAATAATTTGTCTGACAGACAGATACACCAAACAATGAACGATGATGAATGAAGTTCAGAGTTGTGAGTATGTGCTCATGTTGGAAATGAAAACATTAGCAATCACACTAAATAAAAATTAAATACCAGTTGCTGCAGTATCTCTATGCACTGCTAATTTATCTATCAATTAAAAATACACCACCAATTTCAATACATAGGAACAAACTTATGATCTACAACGGCAGATCTTATGCTCCTATAGTAACATGGTCTTCAAAACATTGAGTCATGCAAACAATTGCACAAATTACATTAGAGTGTCCAGACAAATAATCATAATAATTTCTATTAACAAAATTTTTTATATATATCACAATTTCTCAATATGAAAATCTATAAAAAAAATTTTAAAATAAAATCAGCTAACATATCATCACAATGTAACACACATATATACTTTTCCAAGTTTAATGTTGTTTCCTTTATAAATAAACACACAATTGAGCACTCTGGTGATTGAAATGATTCAAGATTTTTTGGTAATTTTTTTTATGGAAATTCCAAAAAATAAACAAATCTGAGATTCAGTCAATCTCTTACTTCCCAGCAAGGAAACGGTGAAACAACAAATACGGTCCAAATAAATTAAAAAAAAATCAAAATCAGATAAAAAGGGGAAATAATAATTATATTGTCTAGTAACCCAGAAATAATCATCTAAATCAACGATGCAGATATTATTGAAAAAATACATGGAAGGCGGAAAAAAACGTTGATCTATCAAAGAAGTAGATCTGATAATTAATAATAATAATAATAATAATCAGAGAGAAAGAGAGAAAATCGGACCGTCGCCATCCTTGTCGAACAAGCTGAAAGCCTCCTTGAACTCAGAGATCTGGTCGTCGGTGAGTTGGTCTGCCATTTTCAATTCTTTCCTTTCAAAAGAAACGAATTTTCTTTTTGTTTTCTAATTTTCTTTTCTACGAGAGAAGAAGAGATAACATATGAGGTATGCTGTGTTGTGTACTGTGTAATTTCAATTTAGTTTAGGACAAAAAAGACGCGGTTTGAACGCGGAGTATGTGAGACAGAGCTCAAGTTGACTGCCACGTCACCCTTTTCTTAGGCGCCCTTATCGAATCTTTCTTTATTTTTAGCTTTTTTTTTAATTTTTATTATAGGCCATTTTAATTAATTCCTCCAATCAATACAATCCTAACCATTTTTTCTCTTTAATCCCAACTTTAAACATCAAATCAATCATTTTAAATTTGTAAACTAATTGTTTATTTAATACAGTATATAACTTATCTTGAGGACTTCGAAAGAGATATAAGAATAAATAATTCTTTCTTCATTAATGTCTAAGAGATTTTTTTTCCCCTCACGAATTGAGTAGTGATGGGGGTAGACTTGAGATTTACGCTTAGGGGACCGTTTTCATCACTTTTTATTCTTCCTAAACATATTTATTAGTTAAAGAATATTCCAGCTTATTCCTTGTACTTTTTTAGTTGAACATATTCTTTTGTTTTAATTATACCATAACAAGTAATGTGAGTTTTAATTTTCACTTTTTATTTAGTTAGTAGATAATATGACAATTTTTCATTAGAATAAAAGGAGATTCTAGTTAAAAAAGTATTGAAGGTACATCAAACTCGTTAAAAAAAAACCTTAGGTATTCTCCCAAATCATTAAGGGGGAATTTGGATGATGACTTCATAACTGCTATCCTAAGAGTTAGAGTATTCCTTTTATGGGCTTGGCCTCCTTGAATTTCTCCTCTTATTTTATTTCAATATATTCAGCAGAAAAATTAATGCTAACTTGTATAGAAATTAATCTATGTAGTAAAATCTTTATACATGTTTGTGTATATAATAAGTAAGATAAGTGTTTATAAAAATAAAAAGAGTAAGATAAGTGCAGTAGTAGTAGCAGTAGTAATGCTTATGGAAACAGTCTAGATAGCAATAAGTTTATACAATAAAGCTACAAATAGGGGTGGCAATTCGTGTTCGCGTGTCGGGTTCGTGTCGTGTCAAGTCATGAGTATTCGACTACATAGGTCAACACTAACCCGACATGTTTATTAAACGGGTTAAGATTCCTCAACCCTAACACGACCCATTTATTAAACGGGTCAGTCGTGTCGACCTGTTTATCAGATTTTATCAAAATAAAAAATAAAAATTAATGAAAAAACAAACAAATAAATATTTTTAATATAAAATTCAAAACTAACGAGTAACTGCATCACAAATAATCATTCAAAATTAAAGCATATCCCAATATTACAAATAATCAATCACAATATGTCAAAGAATATAAATCACAACAACTAAAAAGTTCATATACCTAGAGTTTGAAGGGTATATTGGTAAAATATCATTTAATTAAACGGGTCAGACGGGTCAGACGGGTTCTATATGTTCAACACTAACCCAACCCATTTATTAAACGGGTTAGCCGTGTCAACCCGAATATGACACGAACCCGTTAAGCCTCAACCCATAACCTGCTAATTTCGTGTCGTGTCGTGTCGGGTTCGCGGGTCGTGTCAAATTTTGCCACCCCTAGCTACAAGTACAACAAATGACCACAACATTTTCATAATAGGTAAGACTTAAGTACAGTATTTAAGTGTTGTTCTTTAAGTTTCTTCTTAATCTTTTATTATGTGGATTTTGACTCATAGGATTAAAGTGTATTTTTTAGTTAAGTAGCTACATGACTCAATTTTAAGTAAAGAACCTAAAGAACAGCACCTAAAATATTGTACCTAAGTTTTTTCCTTCATAATAAACCCACCCAATCGCACATCTAAGTCCACCATAATAAAGGGTCCGTTTGGATATAGCTAAAAACTAAAAATTGAAAACTGAAAATACTGTAACAAAATTATTTTTAAATGTGTGAATAGTACTGCGGGACCTATTTTTAATAAAAAAAATTGCTGAAAAAGTGCGTGAGTAGTGCGCGCACAGTACATGCAGTGCGTTTTGTCCCCTCAAAGTGTGAAACGCGGCAAAGGAAAAAAAATTTTGAAACGTGAAAACGCAAACGCAAAAACGCACAATTCAAACGGATACTAAGACCAAAAAACCAAGAAGAAAAAAGAAGGCGAAAAAAAAAAAAAGGATCTAGGTCACTCATGTGTGCGAGTCTTCTTAGATCTCCTAAACCTAAGCCGCCACTTTAAGGCAGTCATAAGAGAGGATCCCAAACCCATATCTCCCACTATTCCAGCCCCATCTATTAGGCCCACACACATTTTGACAAGTTAATAATTTTCTTGCCCATTTTGCATTGAAAGAAATAGCATGAGTGTTAACATAGAACAAGTTAAGAAAGATCTAAAAATTTTTTAAAAAAAAAAAAACAATTATTAAAAAAAATTTTAAAAATTATAATATATATATGAAAAGCAACAATAATAGAGGCCCAAAATTTGCATGACTTGTATTCTTGTTTGAGTTATAATGTTCAATCATAAGGTCAAGAACAAGTGTCCAAATCCAACTCAAAAGAAGGTGTATTTTGTAATCTCGATTGCCCTTCAATTGTGCCTTGATCAATCGAAGGCACATGAATCTTGATTCTAAGAAGTTTTAAATAAGACAAAAATTGACTTGGAAGACATGTCCTACATGCATATCTATTTAAAAGGTTCATTATTATTGACTCATTAAGAGATTTTTGAGAGGATTGTCGTGTACCAAGTTTAAGAAACATTGAACCTCTATTTTCATCATAACTCGTGAATGCAAAAAGTAAATCTCAAGACAATGTTGTTGATTAGTGAGGCCGAAAACATGCTCTACTAGTGTGTTTGATGTAGGGGTCAAAATCTTCAATGTGGTCTTTTGAGTCACGAACGCTCATGAAAGGATTTCTAGAAAAAAGAGTCCAAGTGATTTAGAGTTGATCGTAGAGTCACATTAATAAGTTTTCTACTAGAAGAGTTTAGAATCATGAATATCATTTAGATTGTGAAATTTCAATTATATTATTGATTTCGTACTTGGGGTTTGGGAACCCTCATAATGTTTTTCCTCAGGATGTGTCCAGTTTTAACCAATATTAATGGCTAATTTGGATGGAGGGGGAGAGAAGAGAGTAAAATAAAGTAGAGCCGGCTAGAAATTGGTTGCAATTTTCAGCCAACTCTACTCTACTTGTTAGGAATGCTATAAGTATATGGATAATAATTATTGTAGATTTAGTTAGTTGGTTGGTTGCAATTTCAAGCATATTAATCACATTTAGCACATGTTAAAATTATTAATGCACATGGGGAATAATATGACAATTAGGATAAAGTTACGTGGGCCAATAGAATAGTTTTATGGTTATATAAATATCTACTTGTAATCAAATTTCTATCATTAAAGAATAAATCAATTTCTTAGTGCATTAGTACATGTCTCTCTCCCTTAACCTCTCTCTTTCTCTATGGAGGGAGACTACCTCAAATTAAGTCAATTCCCCTACAATTCCTATACATCTCCATTAGGAACCAGCAGATTCCCAACACTACTCTACTCTCCCTCCATTCAAATTGGCCAAAATTGGACTACATAATTGGCTAATTTATTAAATTGATTAATTCTGCTATAAAATCAACCAATGGGTCTAAAGTTACTTTTCAACTGGTATCAAAATTACTCTTTGTAAGATTAAATTTCTTGAGCGTGATCCTTAAGTCTTGTTGTAAACTTCTTATTGTCTTAAATATCAGAAAATTGCTAAAATAATTCCAAGAAAAATTAAGTAAGGTTGAATTTTTATAAGATGAATTGATTTTAAAATTAAACGAAGGCAATAAGTTGACTAAAAATTGTAAAAATCAATATGCCTTATCTAAGTGGGTAGGCAGGTACAACGTGTAATGTATGAAGGTGTGTCTTCCCTCCGCTTTAGCTGTGGTTGTCTCGGACATAAAAAGGAAAATTGTAGCTTCCAACTGAAGCAAACAATGAATGAGAATAATAGACAAGAAGAGTAGAGGATCAGTGAGGGGCTGGCTGCATCAAGGCCCAATGATCCCAGTGACGGGTCTCAGTCCAAATCAAACTATGGCCCATGGATGGTTGTTACGAGGAAAAGAAGTGTGAGATAGGGACGTCCAAATGGGCAATCTAAACCAAATCAGATGAGTCAGATTAGAACTAGGAGTAATTTCGACCTTTCACAAGAGCATTATTATGAGAGAGTAGAAGCAAGAAAAAATCTTGAGATATCAAATCCCATTAACTCGACAGACCCTATAGTTGAAACCACACGTATTGCTGCAGCCCAATTTCAGCAAAAGCACCTTGAGATTGGAGCAGAGTGTATGGTAGAAGATAGCTTAGAAGTTCGAGCAGTGGGACGCTATAGGGGACGCGACAAAGCGAGGGAAAAAAAGTAAAAATTTGCTAAAAATCAAAACTAAAGAAAGCAGCAACGGGTTGGGGGTCAAATTCAAAATTTTTGAAGGGGTCTAAGCTTCAAAAAATGTCCTTTGTTCAGCTTTAAAAACAAGAGTGATCTCCAACAAAACTCAAAAACGCAAGAAGGTGAGAATCAAGCTGAGAATGGAGTGGTTCTTAAATGGGTTGACCCCACAGCCTCTAACGGGATGGGCCATCTAGTATTGGGGCAGAGCAGTAAAGATTCCAGACGAGGTAGTAGCCCAAATTAGAGCAGCACCGACAAAAACTCCGAGATGGTTTGAAGAAGAGTTGGGATTAGCGTGGAAGCTTCTCTTTCCCCTAACTCCAACAAGCATTCGAACTAAAGACCTCCCATAGGATCACAGTGTGTGGAATCTCACACCAAACCCGTGGTGGAAATTTCTCACAGACACTCCAAAGATTTCCTAGGAAGCAACAGAGGAGTTGAGCAGGCAATGACGGCCATCAGTCGTGCCCTATTAGGACAAATCCGGGTGGATTATTCAGGAAAGGAAGTTGGTGGACTTCCGGGGGATGGCTACGGCCCACATGGGGAACCACCCAACGTTGAAACTGATTTAACTCATGGCACCAGTGCAGAGATGTGACGTGTTACTATACTGCAAGGAGGAGATCGTGGGTATTCTAAAGTACATGATAATGTGGAAACCAGAGTAGGTAGCTTCCAAAAGCCTTTTAAGAAGGATAGGATGGAGTATGGTGGAGTCAGCGACAATGAGTGCTAATCCACCTAAAATTGAGGTACCTCTAAGCCAATTTGTCAAAAGGAATATCTTATTATGGAATTGAAAAGGAGCACTTAAAAAGAAGAATTTTTTAAATAACTATTAATCATCGCCCTTCTATTTTGGTTGTGACGGAGACGAGGGTTGGTGGAGGTAGAGCAAAAAAAATAATAGAAGATTTGCCTTTTGACGAACACATTGCCACGGAAACAATTGGCTAAGCCGGGGGGTCTATGGATACTCTGGAAAAAGAGGATGTGGATGTTTCTCCCCTTTCAACTATCGAACAGGAAATTCATGCCTCTATTAAGGTGCATTCTTCTAACCTAATCTGGCTTATGTCTGCAATTTATGCTGGTCCTAGATTAGCTGAAAGAAGAATATTATGGGATATTTTAAAAATTGTAGCACATCTCCATAATTTACCTTGGCTTTTGTCGAGAGGTTTTAATGAAGTTCTGTGTGGGGAGGATAAGTTTGGGGGAAATCAAGTGAACCTGAATAAAGGTTTTGAATTCAAGGGGTGCTTAGATAGGTGTAATATGAAAGACTTGGTTTTGCGGGGCCTAAATACACATGGACAAACTGTAGGCCTATCTCAAGCCTCATTTAGGAAAGAATAGATAGGTGTTTTGCTAATTCAATGTGGAGGCTCCTTTATTCAGAAGTCGTAGTAACCCATTTACCTAGAACTTTCTCGAACCATTGTCCCGTGCTTATCGAGTTATGTAAGTCTGCTGTTAATCAACAAAACAAACCTTTCTGATTCCAAATAATGCAGTTACTTCATCCGGATTTTCCAAGAGTAGTGCAACAAGTCTGGTCTGAAGATAGAAATTACAAATAGCAACATTTGATTTGTAGATAAAGTAAAAATATGGAATGTGGAAGTTTTGGGAATCTTTTTGCAAAAAAAAAGGAGAGTGTGGCAAGACTAAATGGTGTGCAGAAAGCCAAAGCCGGATCCGGATCCTTCCATTTCCCTTTGAAATGGAGAGTATCCATTTTATGGACGAGATCAATTTGAAATTAATCTAAGGGTGAAGGCTATGCCACCTCATTTAAAAGCCAATATCTCAACCCGACAACTTAACCCTAGTTAACTTTAACAGAGGTAATAAACTAACCTTTAAAAAAACCAAAAAAAAAAAAAAAAAAAATCATGGACTGTTAACTCTGCCGCAACCAAATTTGATCTGTCTCTTTAGGCTCTTTGCACCTTTCAAATGTGCCGTTCGTAAGGGGTAGGCTAACCAGCTGAGGCTAATGGTTGCGGTGGTAGGCTGTTGATGATGGTCAGGCGGCGGCCATGATTTAAATCTTAGCGTATGTGTTTGTTTCCTGGAAATGGGTTCATCTAAGTTTTAGGGGAAAAATTGGGTTTGATTACATATAAGGTTGTGTCTTTTTTTGGTCCTCTACCCTTCTGAGTTTAAAATCTTTAGATTTTGAAATTACAAGAAACAGAGACCCTTTTCCCAATCCATTGTATTTATGGTGACAACTTTCAACACTCATTGCCCAAAGCAATAGTAGAATCAATCCTTGATTTTCCTATTAAGTAGAGCTTCAGTCACATAAATGAATCCAGCTCTAAAATGGCTCCGATGAACTTGTTCTTGAAAAATCCAACCATCATCGAAATCCCCCACCAAAACAACCATCACTGAAACCCACCCAAACAACCACCACCCCACCACCACACACACCGTAGCAACCACCAAAAAAAAAAACCCAGCATTCCCATGGTCCCCACCACTGCTACACCATGCACACACCACCACCACCTCCAACACACAAAAACCCACAAAACCCATTAAGTCCATACCACCATCAACGTAACCCCAAAACCCATTGAACCCACACCACCATCAACACAACTAAAACCACCACCATTAACCCACTCCACCAATCACTAAACCCATCTCAAAAAAAAAAAAAAAAAAAAAAAAAAAAAAAAAAAAAAAAAACCTACCGACGAGCAAACCCACAACCACCACTGATTAGCCTACAAAAACCATGCTCAGACCACGGACCCACCACCGCACTCAAGCCACAACCACCCACCTCCATGAACCCACCACCACGCTCAGCCTACAGACCCACCACTACCCACCGCCGATCTGTACAAATCTGAAGGAGTGAGCAAGGTCTGAGAGGGAAAGGAGAGAGGGAGAAAGAGAGAGCAAGTTCAGAGAAAGGGGGAGAGAGGGAACGATTGGCAAGAGAGAGAGAGAGATGAGATAAAGAATGAGGAAAGAGAATTTATTTTTTTATTATTTGGAAAGGTGATTTTTTTTTTTTTTTAAGGTTAGTTTATTACCTCCGTTAAAGTTAGCTAGGGTTAAGTTGTTGGGTTGATATGTTGGGTTGATATATTGGCTTTTAAATGAGGTGGCATAGCCTTCACCCTTAGATTCATTTCAAATTGATCTTGTCCATAAAATGGATACTCTCCATTTCAAAGGGAAATGGAGATGATCTGGAGCCCTTACAAATAGCCCTCATGGATAGCCCTTGTAATTTTCTGCTAGAACTTGAAAAATAGCTTGCTTCGGAGTATCCTCTAATTCTCATGCAAGAAGAGGAATTTTGGGCTCTTAAGTCCAAACTCAACGCAGCCCAATTTGGGGACCGTAACACGCCCTGTCTCCACAGTTTTAAGGCGCCATAGAAACAAAATAAGATGTATCAAGGACACTGTTGGGAATTGGCTTACAGAAGAAAATGAGATAAATGAGTATATCAGGAATAAGTTTAAAACCTTGTATACCACAGAATTGAAGTTGTATGTTAGGACCTCGAATGTCTCAAACTTCTCTTGTTGTTTCCTAACATCAAAAGATAGAGCCAAAATTGATTGTGAAGTCACTGATGAGGAAATCAGAGTTGGCCTTTGGGCTCTTAAGCCATTTAAGGCCCCTAGTCCCGATGGCCTTCATGCAGGGTTCTATCAACAATTTTGGCTAAAGTGATTTCGAAGATCATTGTGGCTTGTATCAGACGTTATCTTAGCAACTTGATCTCGCCTATGCAAACTGCTTTTGTATCTGGCCGAAGAGGCACTAATAATGTGCTTATAGCTCAAGAACTCTTCCATGCTTTGGATAATAAAAATGAAAAAGCAGGCTTCATGGCTATAAAGCTGGATTTAGAAAAGGCTTATGATAGATTGGCATGGAGTTTCATCCATAGAGTTTTACAAGCCTTTTAGTTTCCCCCAAAAATTCTTAAGATCATAATGAGCTGCATTAATTCTCCAAACACAGTCAATGGGGGTGCATTAGAGTCTTTTGAACCAACGAGGGTCATTACGCAGGGAGACCCCTTATCCCTGTACATTTTTATCTTGTGCATGGAGTATTTAGGTCACCTTATTAAGCGAAATGTGTGGATGGCTCTTGGACCCTTTGAAGGCCTCTAAAAGAAATTTGGGTTTCTCTCACCTTCTTCTTATGGATGATATCATTTTATTCAGCAAGGTTGACTCCGTGGCTTGTGAAGCAATATTGGAAGTACTTGAGAAATTTTGTGTCGAGGCCGGGCAAAAAATTAGCTTGGAGAAGTCCTGCATATACTTTTCTCCAAATGTCAATGAAAGTTGAAAGAGGAAGTTTGTGATAAATTGGGCATCCGAGAGACTCATGACATTAGGAAGTACCTTGGTTTCCTACTAAGACATAGAAGGGCTGCAAGGAACCCATACAAATTTATAGTGTAGAAGGTCATGAGCAAATTAACGGGGTGGAAGGCTAAATACCTCTCCTTTGCTGGTCGGATGGTGTTGATTAAGTTTGTGATGTCAGTCATCCCTAATTATGTGATGCAAGGGTGCCTTACCAGTCCATATATGTGAAAAACTAGATAAGGTCAATCGGGATTTTTATGGGGCTCCACAAGTGAAAAAAAGAGGATGCACATGGTGAGTTGGAGTAAAATTGTGCGATCCAAGGAAGAAGGGGGTTAGGGATTCAAGCGGCTAGAGCAAAAACATAGCGTTGCTCTCAAAATTGAATTGGAGGATGTACCATGAACAAAATGCTCCGTGGGCTAAGGTGTTACTAAAGAAATATTGCTCCTCACGAGAATGAGGGTGAGGAACCTGGAAAAACTTCCTTCATCACCTAATTAGAGAGCTATTAGCTTGGGGTTTCCCATATTTATGAAAGGGATCTATTGGGGAGTGGGTAATGGCACGGGATCAAGGCTTGGCTGGATAACTAGATAATGGCATTCTCTTCGAGGTATGGTTGAAGGCCCCTTAAGGCAAGAAGATCAAGAATTGACAGTGGCTGACCTATATCATGATCACGAATGGAGATGGGAAGTACTTTCCTTTGAGCTACGGATTCAATAAAAACATAATTAAAGCTATTTCAATTCAGCTGTTTGGAAATAGGATAGATTCTATCATGTGGAAATACTCCAAAGATGGGGAATTCTCCACAAATTCAGCCAATCGGCTAGTTAATAAAGATGACATAGCTGAAAATCAGTTTCAAGGGCAGTGGCTTTGGAAGCTGGATGAGCTGCCAAAAATTATAAGCTTCCTTTGGCTGTGTGTCCATGATAGTATTCCTGTGAACAGCGTGCTGGCAGCTAAAGGCATCAATTGTGATAAAACTTGTCCATTGTGTAATCGGCAGGAAGAAACCATTGTCCATCTTTTTTGAGATTGTGAAGTTGCTCGTGACCTGTGGTATAAGTTGGGGGTACTTGCTTCACACATAAATTCCTTCAATGATAATTTTGAGACTTGGATTAAAACAAACTGTCTAAGCACTATTAGGTACAACACATTGATCCCTTGGAGCATGTTGTTTTTATTTGCAGTTTGGTGCCTATGGAAGAATAGAAATAAAGTGGTGTTTGAAAACACCACTCTTGATTCCAGGTTGGACAAAGCCTGCATTGCTCAAGCAAGGGAACATTTTTACTGTGTGAGTACAAGCCGCTAGGTCTCTTCTTGAGTTTCTATCCCTATTAGGTGGACTAAACCGCCAGGTGGGTGGCATAAACTTAACATGGATGGTGCGGCTTGTGGAAATTTAGGTAAGGTCGAGGGTGGAGGAGTTATTAGGAACTGTCATGGAGGTTGGGTTAAGGGATTTTCAAGATCTATAGGACACACAACTAATGTCATGGCTGAATGGTGGGCTTTACGTGATGGTTTGTTGTTGGTTATCGAATTGGGAATACATCAGTTAGAATGCAAGCCACCACCAGCCACCCCCAAATGAGCAAAAACCACCAACAGCCACACCTAAAAATCTGACCATTAAACCATTAGCAATCCACAACATATGAGCATTAAACCACAAATCCAACCAAACCACTCCATAACCACCCAAAAGAAAGCCAAAAAAAACTCACAAACCCATATTAAAAACCCAAAAACCCACCAAGCCAAAAACTCAGATCGGGGGAGCTTGGCCACCATCCACCCTAGAGACAACCTGCAAAGACAAAATGGAACTGCGATCTACAATCAACGTCGACCCATGTCTCCATTTTAGACAAATCAAAACCCACGAAATAAAACCAATTTTAGATCTCCACCACAACACCTTCCTTTGATCACCGCTTATCCAACTCATGCCGAAATGCCTCCTTGACCACCACCAACATCACAACTCCTCACCAAGAAGCCCTCCTCATGACTTTCTTTTTCTATGCGAGATGGGTATGAGAGAAGGGAGGGAGAGCCAATGATGGGCGACACCAACGGAAGCAAGAGCTGTCCGCTGGTGACTCAGACGTTAGAGCTGGTGATTGGTGGGAAAGGGGATCAGAGTGGCTAAGTTTTTTGGAGAGAAATCTGATCAGGGAGAGTTTAAGTGCAAAGTGACTGTTGGAGTGAAAAGAGTGACAAAATGTTTTATCGAAATATAAAATGTTTTCCCAAAATTTTAAATGTAAAATATTTTATATAAATTTGCTTAGATTGATTTGGTTGACTAAAAATATTTTACTTTTGACCAAATATTTTATTACAAAACAAGTATTGTAAAATTGGAAAATTTTTATAAAGCATAAATAGAAATAATGGTGAAAGATGACAAATAAAAGTTCAATGTATGCCCTAAAAGTTCTTAGGAATTTTTATGGAAAATGGAAAAACGATTTTTTTTTTACCGGGAAAAACAAAGAAGTTACCAACTTTTTTGACGGTTTTTTTAATTCTCTATAAAAATGTTTCCAAAATAAATAATTAGAGCACATATTAACTGACCTATTATGTAAAATAAATGTAATTATCCTAATTCACGATTTCACGTATTAACTATGCTAGAGGGCCTTTATATAGCATAATGACGTAGGTAATATAGTACAAAATTACGTTTTTTTAAAAAAAAAAAAAAAATTTAAAGTAGTGTAGTATCATGAATGTTGACGTTGTTATAGTCATACTAGAAACATTGAACCTAATTTTTAAACAGTACATGGGTATATTGCTGAATTGGATAACTGCTTTTTTGGCTTTTGGCAAAATAATCGAATTCTCGCCACGTTTTGGCGTATTACCACTCATGCAACACAAATGGGGTTTGCATAATTTGGTCTACGTGGTCATAGGATTTGCCTGTTTTTTTTTTTGGGTTTTTTGTTGTTTGTGTGGAGAAAATTGTTGTTAAGCATATAAATTGTCTTGGAAGTTTTTTTTTAAGGATAAATGTAGATTGTTGCTTAAGGTTAGTTTAGGGTCAGTTGGATAGAATTTATTACTAACACTTTAGCAAAATAATTTTAAATATGTAAATAGTACCTAAAATCTTTTTAATATATTTTTTTCTGAATAAAGTACTTATGAGTCCTATAAATAGTGCGTGAACAGTGTACAGCAATACATGAATAGTGTACTGTCCCCTAAAAGCTGTTGCGCGTGGATAAAAAAAAAAGAAGAGAAAATACAAAACTGAAAACGCAGTTTTAAAGGAAATATATTTTAAATATGCAAATAGTACCATATGACACAGTTTTAAAGAAAAAGGGACATATGAGTCCCGTAAACAATGACGGAATCCATTGGAAAGCGTGGCACGCAGCTGTGCATACACTTAACGCGAAGGGAATGAGAGACATATAGCATGCAAACTTGGTTAGTGGTCAACTTCAAAGGAATGCCATGGTTTATAAAGGAACAATGTGGACCGAAGAACAGATCAAGAGATAGCATTATCAAGGATGTAAATGCTCGGCTGGTATTTCAAACAAAGTTCTAGAAGTGAAACTTTAAATGCTACCATTTGTTGTGGTTTGAGCTTAGGCAGCCCTGTGGTGCAGTGCTGAGTGCTGTCATTTTACTGCTGCAATGGTGTGCTGCTTTTGTTTTGCTTTGAGTTATTGTGCTGTTAGTTTCTTTTACTTTTAGTTTGAGGTGCCCCTGTTTAGCTTCCTTCCCTGCTCTGTTTTGGGATTTATTCATGTATGTGTTCTCTATTTTGTTTTTCATGAAACCTAAGCTAAAGAATTTTTTAAAAAAAAATAATAGTAAAAAATTGTGTCCTAGCCCATACCCTATCTTTATGAGAAAAGAATTTGCAACGAATAGCTTTTGGAAAGCTTTTGAAAAATCAATTAGAGACAGGAAAAGCTCTTGGAAAGCAACGGTCAGATTTTGTACGTTACTTTCAGTGAAATGGCTGAAGAATTCTCTGCATATTATGATGTTTCACCGACTTTGGCGACCATGTTCCATGTATGATGTGCCAAAATTCGTGCCTAACTGAAGTCATTATGATTTTATTTCCATCATTAATAAGTGGCCCCTGCCCCTCAGAACCAGAATAGAAAGAAAAATTAAGGATATTTTAGACCACTGAAAAGACGGATTAAATTAATCCCGATCACTTAAACCGTCTGAGGTTGACCCATGGTTCAAGTGGATCGACCAATCTTGTAGGGAAAAAAAATTGCTTAAATGTGCTTTTAGTTCTTATATTGTATTTTTTCATTTAGATTTTTACATTTTATTTTACCATTTTAATTTCTAAATCAATTAACGTCAGACATTTAGGTTTTTTCCGTCACCAAACTAAGAGTAAAAGCTGACGTGGCTGACGGAGGAATAAAAAAAAAAAAAAAAATCGCACACATTAATTAATTAAATTAAAAACAAATATTAAAATAAATAAGAATAAAAAAACTCATTAGTTTTTTGGAAGAACATGAAGATCACAAGAACTCGAACCTAGATCAAAGAACTCAAGAACACACGTCTCTCTCTTCCTCTCTCTCTATCCATCATGCCCACGACCAGTAATCACCACCACCACCAACAACCCACCAAAGCCAACAACAACCTAAACTCAACCAACCACCAAAAACTAGCCGCCACCACCACCGAGACACCACAAAATCCTAAATTTTACAGATACCCACATGAAAAAAAACACATTTGATCCGAACTACATCAACACACTTCCCAGACATCTTACAATGGAAATCACACATACAAATAGAAACAAAAACATGTCAGCAACTCAGATCTAAACCCAAAGACAGCAAAAAATAATATAATATACAAGAAAAAGAATTTTCTAGGAGCTGATAAAATTGTTAGCAAATAGAGAGAGAGAGAGAGAGAGAGAGAGAGAGAGAGTGAGAGAGAGAGAGAGAGAGAGAGAGAGAGAGCAAATCTAAGTTCATGAAAAGAGAGAGAGCAAATTTGGGTTCGTGGATATTGTTATGGATTTTTGTTGTTTTTATTTTTCTTTGTCTCGATTGGATTCGGTTGGAAAAGAGAGAGCAAATATGGGTTCGTGAGAGAGAAATTGCGAAGGGAAAAATGGGTAGAGGGGTTAGAGCACTGGGTTGAGCGGCGGTGGAGCAGTAGCAACAACAATGGAGCATCGATTCGAAACCCAGAAAAACTCAGAACAAGCACAAAAGCATCGATCTATATCCAAAACTCATGCGAACAAAACCCAAAACAACCAATCTTCAAGTCGCCACCGCTGTCACCCTCAGTCTTCAAGCCTCTACTGTCGCCTTCGCCGTTGTCATCACCCTTGTCGAGAGAGCGAGATCGAGAGGTAGAGATAGAGGTTTGGAGAGATTTGATGGGGATTGTGGAATAGCTCAGAGAGAGGAGAAGAAATTTTTTTATTTTTTTTATAAGTGGAGAAGAGAAATTGGTTTATAAGGATTTGTTTGGTTTTAGTTAGGAATTGTAATTGGAAATGGAATTGGAAGAAAGAGATAGTTTAAAACATGTTTCCAACCAAGATTGGGGAAAAAACATGCTTTTCTGAATTTTCCGAATATTTTGTTTTTTTTAACTTTGTTCAAGATACTTTTTAGATCTTTATTTTAGTGGTTTTTGGGTTTTAATTCTATTTTTTATTTTGTTAAAATTAATAAATTAAATTTTTATGTTGACATGGCATTATATTCTGTGTGATTATATTTTTCTATTTTACCGTCAGCCACATTAGCTTTGCTGTTGTTAGTGGGTGACGGAAAGACCTAATGTTAGGTATTCATTGGTTTAGAGACTAAAAGTGGTAAAAATAAAATGTAAGGACCAAAATAAAAAAGTGCAAAATGTAAAGACTAAAAGTGTATTTACAAAAACAAAAAAAAAAATAAAAAAAATAATCTATTTTTCCTCATCTAGATACGACTTTGTTATCTTACAGTTTCATACTCACAAATCTCTCTTTCACTTGCTTGATTTCCTCTTTCTACTCATATCAATTTTTGTTTTCTCTCTGCCGGAACCAAGTTAAATTGTGTGGCCAAATCTTCCTCAATTTGCATCAGTTAAAAAAATGACGTTATTTAAAACCCCATACAATGTTGTATATTATTTAATGAATTGTTAGTAAAATATTTAGACATAATGGGAATTGCATGTTAGTCTTTGACATAGATTGAACATATAGTTTAAGTGTTCTTTTTTAGAGATATGAATTGTGAGGTGGCAAAAGTGAAAGTGACAAAGGAGCAATATCATTTTAAGTATTAAGTTAAAAAAAAAAAAAAAAAAGTCTTTAAATAGCTCACTTTAACTCTCTTAATCGTACTGATTGCCAGACACTGAAATTCCCTTATGGAAAAACTCATTACTATCCAAACACTATCTATCTCTTCACTTAAGTGAAGAGATTAAAAAAATGGGCTATATGAGTAACCTAGTAACGATTATTACGATATGTTAAGCTTTAAGTGTTAGGCTGATTCCATGACAAAGTTTGTATTTGAATATTTGAAATTGGTTGTATTTGGTTATTGTAAAAATTTGTCAAGAGCTACATTTAAGATTCCCAATATATTGAAGGCCATAAAATTTCACTCAAGTGAAACTGGAAGGGCTTAACAAAAAAGCTGTAGCCCAAATAGTACTTTCACTCTCTTAAAATCAGGATTGTGGGTGAGAAATCCTGTGTTCAATCTTGCATGTGCAGAATGAAGATTACTAGCCAAAAAAAAAAAAAGCTGGGAAGTTCTGACCTAGTGAAAATAATAAAGGCTCGTTTGGTAATATTGTTCTAATTACGTGTTTAAGTGTTGTAGAAATATATGTTGTAATATTTAAACAATGAAAACTGTTGTTTAAACATCACGACCAAACATGTCCAAAAGTTTACAGTAGTGAAACTAGAAGGGCATAACAAAAAGAAAAGTGAAATGTACATAAAAATAAAAATTAAAGAAAAAAACTGAAAACCAATTCATTATAAAAGAAAAGATGAGTTGTAAGGAACACATATGATTTAGCTCTACTTTCTAATACTAATACTAATAATATATGCTAGCTGAACCACTACACTGTTGCTTCCTCCTAATCCTCATTGAAGTAAAGCTGTCTGATAACTGATAAGGGCTAATAATCCCAGTCACATTTTCTGATCAGACACTGGATGATTTAGACAACTAAACGATAGCTGAAGTTTGTGATGTGCAGGAGCAGGACTACATCGATCATATCTCACACTCAAAATTAACCTAGTACATTAACTTGTATTCTATATCTATGCTATGTCATTCATTTTCACTTTTTGCTTCTGCTTTGCTGCTGCTGCTGCTGCTGGCTTTGGCTCCTCTGGAACTCCACCATCAATGCAACTCCTACACCTCCTTTCTACCCATCCTCTATATCGTTCTCCCCATGCCTTCCACCGCACAGTCGGGCAATGATTCCTGCTATGACACCTACAATAGTGATCACTGCTAAAACTACCACCAGTGTCTCCATTGATCGGTGTGTGTAGGGATTTGGCTCCACCACCGTTAAAGTGGTGGTGCCTCAGTTATGTGGGCTGCTCATCACGTAACCTTGCCTCTAGAGTCCCCAACACTAAGGACACAACCATGACCATGAACAAAAATGGCTGTGTCGGACTCTTTTAAATGTATCCTCTATATTTTGTAATTGATTTTTATATAAAGATAGACAAAAGAGATGATGTAGAGAAAGATGTGACAAGGAGTAACTAAAATAGATAAAGAGTGTATATATATGGGCAGGAGTGAAAGAAAGTGAAGACTGGAGAGGGTAATAGAAAGAGATTGAGTTCGATTGAAAACTTGAGAAGGTAGGTAGATGGAAATAAATAAATAAAAAGGGACACAAAGCAATGGAATCAAGAAAAGGAGAAGATGAGATGAGAGTGAAACTATTCTCTAAATTGAAACTATGGAGAGGCACGGAAGGTAAAGAGGTTGAAAAATGAAATGAGAGAGTGAAGATACTGTTTAGGAGTTTGGAACAACAAATGCTATCCGGTACATAATTAATAATGTGGAAACCGAAAGACACACGAAATGTTTGTTTAAACTTAAAGATAGGAAATGAAGATGAAATAGGATTCCAGTATTCTTTTGGCCGTGGAAGTGGAAGTGGACTCTACTTACTTTTGGCACTTTGGATCTTCTTTTTTTTGGTTGCTGAATAGCACTTTGGATCTTCTTTGGGTGATTATTTGATTTCCCTTCCATCTTTTGTTACTTTTTAATCTACTTTGGCTTTTTATTTTTTTAATATTAAATAAAAGTTACAAAGGCTAATTTCAACCTTGTCAGTGCGTGACCTGACCGTTGAATTGCTCTTTGACGCCAAAAGTGAATATTTTGTGAATCACGTGCCAATGTTCATTTTGTGACCCCGAAAATTATGTTTATTTTCCTATGGTGACTTTTCCTAGTTTGTCATATGTATGCTCTTATTTGCTGTTACCTGTCTTATGAGACGTGTAACTCAGAACTTTTACTCTCTCTGTGTCCCGCACGCAAATACACACACCCACACACACAAGTGAACAGTCAGCTAATTGTCAACTTTAGAAATATGGATAGCAGATGGGTATGATGCACCTGAAGGGTCAATCAACTAATAAGATTTTTTCGGGTTAGGGTAATTCATCAAAGAACAACCGCAGTCCAAGCAGCCTGCCCTGCACACCATGTGCAGAATACAGACTCATGAGTAGATAAAGATAAAAGAAAATTTTGTTGCTTATATTTTTATGTATCTATGAAATGTCACTTTTAAGACAAAATACTTCTTCTTCTTTTTTCTTTTTTTTCTTTTTATAAGAAAGACAAATACTTCTAAGTTCTCAGCGATGATCGAACCTCCAACAATTTTATAGACAGACAATTTATATAGACAGACATGCATAAAGACATAAGTGTCCTCTTTGGATTTCAGGATCGTCTTCACGATTTGACAACACATATTTTTGGATGTATATACTTTATGGATATGGGGATCTTATTACGGTAAATTCGTGTATAAATGTCATCACCAATAATTAATTAAAATTTAAGGTGTGATTAATCATTTATATCTATTTGATTTTAAATTTATTACCAAAGGTCTCAAAGATTCCTAACCTAAGTAAAGGTTAAAATCATGATTCAAACTAGAAACCCTTTTTTTTTTTTTGAGAATACTAAGGGGTTGTTTGTTGTTTGTTTGTTTTTTTTTTTGTTTTCACCACTCTTCACCAATTTTTATCATCATCACTTATCAATCATCACTTAAAATACCTCAATTTTATATACCACCCGTTTGGCACATTTTTTAGCTTCTCATCACTCAATTTTTCCTACTTTTTGTGGGACCCATGCCTAACTCTTCACCCAGTGATTTCTATTAGCCTACCCATGAGGAGGTGATTATTCTTGTTCTTCTTCTTCATCTACCTCCTCCTTGTCCATCAAACCCAAAACCCCATCTCCAAAACCCCATTTCCCAAAACCCCATTTCATCAAAGTTTCCAAAACCATCTCTCCACCGCAACAACAGCCAAACCCATCTCAATCTCTAAACCCCGCCACCCACTCGATGAAAACATCCGCAACAAGGCTCGCTGCAACAACCCAACCTACTTCCACCTCTTCTCCACCAAGTACATCCCTTTCAACCTGACCAATCTCACCAAACCTCCGACGATTAGTGCAACGGTGTGAGAAATGGTTTTCCAAGGTCGGGGCGGACGGGTTGGGTGAGCTTTGATTAGTGACTGCATGCGTGAGGAGGTGATTATTCTTGTTCTTCTTATTCTTGGGTTTTGAGAAGTACAATTAAGAAATCTAAACAAGTAATGGGTATTTTGAAACCCATTCATGTTTGTTCTGTGATGAAGAACAAAAAAAACAAAAAAGAACAAAATGACAAGATTTTGGCGAAAAGGAAGAAAAGAAGAAGAAGAAGAAAGAACAAACTGAAGAATATGGAGAAGAAAGAAAAAGAAAGAAAAGAGAAGATAAGAGTGAAGTCAAAAGTTGCGGCTAGTGGGATCTTCATGTGTGTGTATTACTAAAAATGTCATCAAAACTTTGTTTCCATAACTTGAAAACATCTAAAATGTGTTTTCAGTTTCCATAACTCATCACTCAAAAATCAGAGAATTGAGTGATGGAAACAAAACTTGAAAACAAATCCAATCAAGCTTTCTCTTCATGGGTCCCACCATTTTTGAGTTATAGGTGATGGAAACAAAAGTTATGGGTGATGGAAACACAAAAACCAAACAACCCCTAAGTATTGTAACACACACACACACAGAGATGAGAGAAGTTTTTAAAGAAAACTTACAATGGTGTATATCCAAAAGAGCCATTCAAACTAGAAACATGAGTCTAGAAGTTCGGTTAAATATAGGAAAGTGTTTTTTCTATTAAAAAAAGCATAAGAATGTGTTAGGCACTCTGCCACAATGTCTATCTTATGATGATACATTATTTGACCTATTCCTAAGCTTTGCTTTACTAATTGACAAAATTAATTGGGCTATCAGTATTTAGGTTTGGTATTGCAATGTCCCATTGTGCCATGATATGTGACATAAGTTTACTCGAGTAATATATATATTAGGCTTTAAAGAGAAATTTAGGGGGTGGAAGATATACTTGAATATCAAGAGACCCCTATGGCCTAACTAAAGAGATATGATCGATAATCCTCGACTCTATTGAGATCTGGCCGAGATCTCGCTAGATTGTTGAGATCTGGCTAAGATCTCCTTAGATCGCTGGAGTTTGAGTTCGAGCTTACCAGATTTTGATCGAAATTAGCAATTTCTAACTAGGAGAGAACAAGTCTTTGGGGGGTCTAGTTCGTCACTTTCTCAGACAACAAAACTGCCACTCAAACCAACAGTATCAGGTCTTGGCATCGGCAACCCACGACTCACCGAACCACCATTTGGATCGGGCATTTATTAGGTGGAGAGCATCAAGTTCAGGTGGGTCTTTGGGTCTGGGTGAATGGTGGACAACCTAGTCGTCCTCCATCTCTCTCAATTTGATCCACCATCAAACCCACCACCATCCTCTTCTTAATTTGACCCAGCCAAGACCCAACTTCTTTCTTTCAATCTAATGGCAACAACTCTAAGGAATCACGAGTACATCGTGCCACGACAGCAACTCTCTCTATGTTTATCGTTTGATCTCACACGACTCAAACATGGGTTTTTTGGGTTGTGATGAAATGGGTCAGGATGAAGTTGGGTAAGGTGAAATGAGTTTTCTACGTTGAGGATAAATGCTACTATGATTTTCTGTTGAATTTAGTTTGAATTTCTTTTGATTTTGGGTTGATTATTGTTGTTGATTTTGCTTTAATTTTGTTGATTTTGGGTCAATTTTGTGTTCGATCATTCTTACTCTATGGTGAAGAGAATGAACAATTGAGAATCATTGGAGCTGAGATGGGAGAGATGAGAGAGTTGAGGCGGAACGAACGAAGAGGGAGAAGTGAAGGAGAGGAGTTTAGTTGTGTAGAGAGAGAGAGAGAAGAGATGAGGAGAGAGAGAAACGAACCAAAATAAATAATAATAATAATAAAAAAATATGATAGAAAGCTATAAGAACCATGTGAATATACACAGCTGCTTGGATATTTACACAACAATGCAATGCATTATCTAATGCGTGTGAATTTTAGGCATATTGTGTAAATTTTACAACGTTTGTATTTTGCACTCATGATGTGAGTGCTGTAAGCCTAAATAACCATCCTCCAGAGAGCTTATTGGATATACATAAACCAAAAGAGGAAAATTAAAAGAATATCTTTGTGTGTAATAAAACCCATGTGTGCGCTAACAGCTTTCACATTGGGCGTACACATTTGTCAAACCATCAAAATGGCCCATTTAAAAGGGGTTAGCAGACCCATGTAGGATTTACTAACCAGATTCATTTAAAGAAGTGCTTGAAAATTATGACTAACCTGCTAGATCCTCGCCAACTTATTTAAAATATGGAATGTGCTCATCAAGTGCACTATTTTGTGAATGTGATAGCTCTTTGGATTTCGCTTGAGTCGCTATGATCTACCGTGTGAAACTCTCGTGATGGACCAAATCACAAGGAAACTGATAGGTTAAAATTCATGAGAATAAAATGGATATTATAACTGGATATATAGTGCTTGGATATTGAGAGTTTGAGACCTAAAAAAAAAAAAAACAGAAACAAATAATTCAAACCAAGGACTAGAAGAGATCCAGTTCAACTTATTATAACCCAATCCCAGCTGAAAAATAAATTATTTCAAAAATAAGAGAGGCAGAGAGAAGGATTACTAAAGAGAAGGCGAAGCTTTGTTTGAGTGGGTTTACATGGGTGAAACCAAAGGGACTTCTGGGAAAATGATTCCTTAAGAGTTTTTTAGAATCTCTGGAGAGCTGATTATTGAATATAAAGTAAAAAATTAGCCCCCAAAAATTTTGTAAGCCCTAAGAACTAGTCAATTATCTCCATTCCTTCTTGCTCATCATAGCCACATCTTGCTGAAATTTATTAGGTACCAGAACTAGCTCTACATGGATTATATTTATGAGCAAACATCAAACATGAAAATAAAAGAGGAGAATGAGAAACTCACGATTTCTTCACATTTACTCAGTTCTAGTTTCACAGCTTCATCAAAACAACCATAACTGGGTCACATTTCCTCACTTAAATTATTTGGTTGGGTTCTAGTTAAGTTTCGCTCTCTATCAAACGAACCCATGTTCACACACTATCAAACAAACCCATAACTGGGACGAGTACAGGAATAAAAGTGCAGTAAAGACATAAGATCTGACTCAAGTTTAAAAGAGGAAAAACATGGTTAGGAGTAGGAAGTTGTATTAAATATGAACAATAACTGAAAAGACGAAACCTTCAAGGTTCAGTAGATGGGGACTTGACAATGAAGTTCTGGCGGCTGATGGGATTCATTACCACAGGTGGACCTGCAGTGCGAGGCCATGCCTGGAATTTCTGTCAGTTTCTTCCAACCATTCTTGTTTGCAACAGTTTTTGGGGTAGTTCCTGAAATGGAAAATAAATCAACTAATGGTATTAATTTTAATTTAAACCACGAGATGCAGTAGTTGAACATATATAATTAAACTGGTGAATTGGAGGAGCTTCCCTTCCTGTCATAAAACTAAAGCTACGCCTACACGCACTCCTCCTGTGTTTAGTCTTCAATTGGCTGGGGGGGGTGTTTCGTTTGTAGTCTTTTCTTATGGAACTACACTCTATTAGTCATTATGTGATGTGCATGTGGTAGGTGGGTAGTTACGTTTTTAGCAGTGAGTGGAGGGGAATTGAGAAAGAAAAGAACTTGCCTCCAAAAATCTTCTTGTCAGCAAGAATATGGTCGAATGCAATGAAATTGCAAAGGATCCCAAAACTGCAGATATGATGTACTTGGCCGCACCACCCATCTTCAAACTGCATCCATTTCCATTTCAAGCTAATTAAATAACTTAAGTAATATATATATAGTACTTTAGAGTTTGAGAGTCTAATAATTAACACTCTAATTCATCATAATAAGCAAAGAAATAATTCACTCCCTCCCAACTAAAGTTTAGTAGAGTTTGAGAGAGAGTGAGAGCTAACCTTTGTAATTAATTAAACTGAAATGTAAAAACCTTGTATTATTAAGTTCAATTCTGCAACAGATGAAACATCATGGAGTCGCAAACATACAAACAAAAAAGACAAATCTAAATTGAGAAATTGGAACCCTACACCACCCAGGAATGGAATGGAATGGAATAAGATGAGTTTTTTAATTATTATTACTATTAAAATTAAAATTGTTCAAACAGAATGCATAAGAGTTACGATCATTCAAACAAACAGACCATACATAAAGATAAAAGAAGCTATGGAAGAGAGAGAACTGACCAGCACACCACAGCACTTGGCGTTTCGGTGTTCCTGTTGCTGATTCTTGAAGCTTCCTGAATTCGTTTCGATGAAACTTTACCAATTATGTATATATTTGGTTTATATAATACTCTCTACTTTCTAGTTCTACCGCCAAAACAAAAAACTAGTATTTTGTAATTTGCAACTTATAAACCGCTGGGCCTGGCCCAGACCAGGAACTAGATCACATATCCGGTTTAGGTTTTACTTTTTTTTTTTTTTTTAAGGAACTAGTTTACTTTGAGCCCAACCTCTACTCTATATTTATTTCATCTATATGTTGAAAAAACAGTTTAAAAAATAAAAAAGCGGTGACAATTGGACTTCACATCCACTGGGTATAATCTCTCCAGTCACTCCACTGGGTTGTGGTTCTTCTTCTCCACCAAGGCAAGAATAATTAAGTCAGTATCCATTCTTCTTTTGATTTTGAGG